>JAXQQM020083714.1:0-205048 GCA_034641835.2 Pinus albicaulis
TTGCACATTTGCTTCAGTAGTTAGATTTAGATATATTAAATTGCTCATGTCATTTTCAGTTACCTCCGAAAGCCATAGCTGGACTAATGGTGAGGGATTGAATTATGAGTGTGTAGTTTGATATTAGTTTACTTTCTGCAAGTTAGATATATTAAATTGCTCATGTCATTTTCAGTTACCTCCGAAAGCCACAACTGGACTGATGGTGAGGGATTGAAGTATGAGTGTGTAGTTTGATATTAGTTTCTTTTTTTCTGCAAATTAGATATCAGATTGCTCAAGTTGTTTATGGTTACCTCCGAAAGCCATAGCTGGACTAATGGTGAGGGATCAGAATATAAGTTGATGTAATTTGATTTAGATTTACTTTGTTGTAATTCTTGGATTTCTTTAAGCATAGTTTCTTTTGTATTTGGACAGCAGCAAGGATAATGAGTTTCATGATCAATAGTTCACTGTTTGTTTGACTAGAATAGTGATGCAATTTCATTTTCTTTGAAGAATTAATTTTGTCATTGTGTGCTTTAAAATTCTTTTGAAGTTTGGAAAATCATTAGAAGGACATCATTGTCTTGAATATTTGTCTCCATACTTGTCTTTTAGAATTTCATAAAAATCCAAAAACGACAAAAAGTAAGAGATAGATTATCTTGCACATATAGTGCGCCACACTTCATCAGCTTACGAATCCCGGATTGATAAATTAATGTAGCAATTTAGGACACACTAAATTGACCAAACACGCAAGAGTTCCTTTCCCTGTCCCCATGCCACCCCATCATGCACGAGGAAAAAGCCTCTTCCAGCTACAACAAACCACATGGTGGGTGATTCCTTGACACCGGTCTGTTGAATACAATCGCAGGGCTCTCCTGTAATCCATGTCGAGTTATACTAACTAGTATAGATATATTGTACCGTGAAAACCATTCTTGTGAATGAAGGGGGACCTCCCTTGTTTGGTCACCTAGAAAAAAATAACCACCCCCCATGGATGAAGTCTCCAACTCTAATTCTTCCATATTAGTTTATATTGACACAATATTCTCTTCCATAGCCACATCATCTTACAACCATTAACAACTTGGACACCTTCTCTCAACATCTTCTCAACTTCTCATCTCTCCATCAGCTCCCTATTTTACTCTCATTGCCTCTTGTATCCCATGCGCCACTACCTTATCTCTGATCATGAAATATTTTATTGTCCTCTAATCTCTTAATATATAATATCTTGTATAACAATCCTTCTGCTACTTCTCCGGCCCTAGGTTGCATATTATAGTTCTTTGCATCCCTTTCCTCTCCTCCTGGATTATTATGATAATGATTTAGTCATGATGGTTTGCATCTCTAAATTGATGTAAATTTTCATAGAAAATGTGTGAAATATTATTTTAGTTCATCTTGACAATATGGTTTACATGTGCTACTTCTCACATCCAAGCTAGTCTCAACTTACTTTATTCCTCTACCTCAATATTATCCTCTTTCGATTTCATTATCTCAAAAATCCATGGATCGAATTGATGACTTGTGTGCTTCTTGTTGCAACCAGAATTAGATTTGGTAGGATGACCATACTGGGGATGGTCATTCATGTGTAGTTCCCATCACGTGGTTCCTACCTCCACCTGAACTTTTGAGCTTCATTATGTTATAGTACGTCATCGTTGGTGCTTCCGAGCTTCAATAATATGACTCTTGACTCCCTTTTTAATATCCTCACATGATTCCTCTATGATGGGTTTTCCCCCAACACTGCATGCTGTCTATCTTAACACTAAACTTATTCCTAACTATCTCCAACTCGTACTTCTCCCCTTCAGTACACAGGGTGATTTTAGTTGCTATGCTATTAATAATTCATGTCAATAAATTCATTGCAAGTTTTTAACAACTAACGTAATCTTATCTTTAACCTATATACAACATACTTTAATTTATATACATAAAGGTAATATCACTTCCATCATTTCCTATCTATTTTGGTCATCTTCTAGAAGGAGACATGTGTTTAGATCTTGCACACTTTCATATTTAGCACAATTGTCAATCCTACCCGTTAAGTTCTTACATGGTTTTGATAATTCATCCTTGCAACATTTTATATAATTCTTGCTTGACCTTCTCCTTATAAATTGGATTTAATTGATAGGGTCACTGATTCATAGGATTAACATCATGTTTCAAAGGGATCTTCATCTCCCCCATTTCCTCAATAATCCCCTTCATCTCTTCAAATGTGTTGGGGAACAGGTCTTGGTATTCGTTCAATAGGTCTGTGACCTTCTTAACTTTCTCATTGTCCCAATAATCCCCAATGGCATCCATATAGGGATTATCCTTTGTCCTAATGTTCACCTTTCTAGTCCTAATGGGTTGTGTGTAATCAGTTAACTACAAAGATAGTCCATCTACTATGAATTCCCCTTCTACCTCTGGAATTATAAAATTTTGGGCAATTTCCTCATATTATCCCTATTCTACCACATTATAGCATTCCAGAAACTCTTGCACCCATTGCAGATGTTTACGCGTAGAACACAACAGTTCACTCTCTAGCACTATCAACTCCCTAATAGCGAAAATATTATGTTGCATCACCTTCAAAGCTTCATCAAGTTATGGTGCCTCTGCTTCAAAGCTAAATGTGGCTCTGAAACTCTGCACCATGTTGTTTCAATCATTTGTTCCTCTATGCACTTTTAACTCAACGTACCAATTAGTCGAAATATTGTCTAGCGTGTGCATAAATTGGTGTACCCACTCCTGTTGTGGCACATATACTTTCATCCATGATGTGACACACAACTTTAGGTGCATCCTTAAGCATTCCATGCCTAAGTAATTTTAACTAAGAACCCAAAAACTAGTCTCGTATCTAACACTTATCAGTTGTTTACATTGTTGCCATCTCGCAACCTAGTTCTTATGCTCAATCCACCATCTAGCCAAGGTTGCACGCAACACAAAATATAACACAAGAACCCTCTAAGTCTCTGGTATTTTGACTTCAAACTACTGTAAAAATATATTTACCTCAGACAGTTCGTTGAAGCGAAGTGGATTTTTCACCTTGGTCCCTATCTAGTGCACCATTCTCGTGATGTGGGTGCACCTCCATGTATTGTCCTCATGCGATATGTTATGAATTAGAGGCACAAGACCCAATGTTGTGCTAAATCAACACTCTATTAGTCGTGGGATTCATGTAGTCCTTTCTTTGAGATGTCACATTGTAGATATTGTTTATCTCCTCCCAATTCAACTTTCCTTTAATTAGATTGACATACCAATCTCCTTCGCGGGGATCCAATGATGCTATTACTCGGACATATCCACCTTCAACTATCAATTGTATTTTCTTTAGATTAATTATTACTCAATTTTCAAATTCCCAATCAATCCTCAATAGAGTAGGTTAGTGATTAGTGTCATCCACAATCTCTATAACTTCATAATCGAAAATGCTCAACACCACATCAATATCCACTGGCACTCTTGTCAGTTTTTCAATAGGAAAGATATGGTGTTGGTTTGCTAACCTCAACTGAATTCTAGACCAATTCAAATTTGGTTTCCCCATCATCTCTGGTGTATTTTTCGGAAAAATATTTACATCTGACCGTAGGTCCAGTACAATATTATCCATATCATACTCCCCAGTCTATGCACTAAATTTGAATTCTTTACCGATTCTCTTCCTACAATTCATTGAATTCACTGCCCATGGTGAGGCTCACACAATGGTTGCTTCATATTCTCTGACACACTATTCCACCAAATTCCTAATTTTTTCTAGTGCCTATGTGTCTTTTACTAACTCCAAACAACTCTGAAGAAGATTCTGAGTTGGATCTGCCATTGTCATTGGTTCGCTGCCTACAATATCATCATATATAACTAGCATGGATACTTCATGAATTTCCTATGGCTTGTCCCATTTTGCAATAACCATCTCCATCCATGCCTCCATGTACATTTCCTTTTACGAAGTAAGTTCAAACTTTGGATGGGGTTCATGCACTCTTCTCACCCATTATGGCTACAATGTCCCTGACTTCACAACATATGCCCTTGTCCCGACACCTCCTTGAGTCACCGCACCAATTTGTTGTTGGTTTCTGCAGAGTTTGACAACCATCATCTGCACATTAGATCCCTTCTTCTCTTGCCATTTGGCAATCAATCGTGGAAAATTTTTAGTTGGGTGATCTAATTCTCAACTGTAGGTACATGTGCAACATGGATTAGTGCAATCTCACGCCAGATGTCCTTGTTGTTGATAAATATAGCATACTATTATAACCTGACCTTGGTCAAATCCCCATCTTCCTTGAGACGATCATCTTAATCCTCTAACTTCCATTCCTTGTCCTTGCCCTGATTTATTATACTATCCAACCTTGTTGTATTGTGGTTGGTTGAAACCAATTAACATTACTCTGGTCCCTACAAGTGGAATGTATCAAAATTTTACTCAAATATTTACTCCAAGGTGAAATATCATTGAATATAATGTCCCACATACATATAGAAATCAAAAAAATAGAGTGTGAGTCATAGCTTCATATTTATACATCATTGAACAACTCTCGGGAGTATGACCCCATACTCGAAAGCTTTCACACCACATCCATTTACCATGTTGTTGATGTTGCGATCAACACTCTCCAAAAATTTTCCTACCCGTGAATTTTGGAGCCTACTGAGGATCTAATGATCTATTCACTTCATGATCAATGAATGTTATGCTAAATGTTTAAGTCTTATTATTTGTTTCTAAGTGTCAAAGTCACTTTCATGCACATGCTCAATATGTAACAAATTCATGAGTGCATTCTTGTACACAAGCTTGAACAAGAATAACACATTCCGTCAAGACAGTGTCTGTGCAATGTTCAACCTATGATAACAGTTAGTGCGCACTTTCAATTGACAATCATTCACTTTTGGTTGTGCTTGTACTTATATTTAGGTGAGTTTTTCTAACTGTCGCCTTTTTTCACCTTCGCTTTCGAGCGTATCACTTTCATGTGTTATGAATGCTGCTTTTGCTTCTTCTTTTTCTCACTTCAATAAGTGTCTCTCTCATGTTATCTTCGCTCTGGCATGTGTCGCTTTCAATATCATTCACATTTTTCAAGTGTCGTTTGCACTTTTCTCTTACCATCCCAAATGTCATCTTTTTGCATGGGAAGCGTCGCATATCGCATAAGCTTAGTTATGATTTATTTTAAGGGGTAAAATTGGTTCCAATGAGTCCTATTTATCATGTATATATGTATTACATCATTCCCAAAGTTTCAAGCATTGTCACACAAGTTCCATCATTGTCACTGCAAAGTGTACCTTAAGTGTCGCACTTGGGGGAAGTTGTCATATTTTCGTTGCATTGATGGGATTATGTTGTTCATGTGTTCTGAGTGATCAATGTTTTGTTGTCGATTGTTCTGAGTATGTGATCATGTTCAGGTTCTTCTCTTACTCACTTTGAACTCACTGATCCTAGAATTATCCAGATTCTGAAAAATTCTTTCCTGAGCAACTTGGATTCACTCAAACCTCCTAAATTGTGCATTGCACAGTCTTAACCCTCAAGCTCAAACCTTACCTCCTGGAACTACACAATGTGCAGTTCCTGCTTTCTAGAACTACGCACTGCATAGTCTCAATGCTCAACCCTGACCCCTTGAGCACCAAAAATATATAGCTCTACCTTCCAGTCAACTCCTTTTGTGCATTTCATATTCTCAATCCTCAAGCTTCTAGCCTGGCTCCTTGAACTGGGAAATTGCGCAAGCCCTAGGTCTTTATCCCTCTAGAACCGTGTAATGGGAATCCTCAAGCCTGCCTACTTAATACCCTCAACTACACATTGACCCTGACCTAGCCTGCTTGAACTGTGCACTGCACAGTCTCAACCCTCAATTGTGGCCACTAAATTCCTGAGATATGCAACTACACAATCCCTAAGCTTGCCTCCAATTCCAACACCCAATTTCAGCTCAATATGTTATTTTCATGAAGCATGATAGAATATGAGTTTTGGGACTAATTTCATCTTGTTATGTGTGTATTTCAGTTGCAAAAATTATGTCTTGTTATGAAGGATGATGATGAAAGAGATAAATAAGGATACCATGCTAGAAGACACCTTTGTAGCCGCAAAGACAAAGCTTATCATTGAAGAGAAGATGAAGAGACACTAGTTTCTGACAAGAACATCAAAGATCATTATCATATGAAGACTCAATATTAATCGGTCCCTTAGAGGATGAATACAAAGAACATGCTAGATCCATCATGAAGATGCAAATAAAGTAGCAAAAGGAGCAGCTTAGCAATGCGACATCATCATGAAGTTCCATGTCATCATTGTCAAGATTCCTCTCAAGAGTCACATGTGTCATAGTGTCTTGCCACATTATTTGTGGAATCTAATTATGTAATTTTCCAAATGAGAAAATGTAAAGTATGTAGAATACCAAGGGTCCCACATGGAATATGAAGAGACACTATTGAGTTCTAAAGTCATATAGAAGCTCAAAGTTCATGTAAGAATTCGAAAAGTCATTGTAGAAGCTAAAGAGTCACGAGGGAGGTCAAGACTCACATTGGAGGTGAAGAGTCACCTAATTTTTTATAAAAACACCCTCATAACTCAAGTAATCATACTTTTGGGACTTGAACTGTAACCTTTGCTTCTCTAGCATTGGCGTAGGAGAGAAGATCTTTCTTTGGAGAAACAAGTGGTGACTTAATGTTCCATTATTGGGGCTAGTGTGGAAACACTGTACTTGTATATATTGGAACTTCCGCTTAATATATGAAGCGTAATGAGCCATCACATTTTAATGTATGTATCATGAATATTGTAGGACTATTATTTAGATGGTTGAGGTATGTGTTTCTTTCATATGTACTAAGGAAATTGAATTATTTTGGTGGCTTTGGTACTTATATTGTTCAAGGTGTGCTGTATTTGGTTTTATGATCGTGGATGGCTTGTGAAATACTTTGGAGAATAACTTGTGATCCTCTTATGATTTTGTGTGTCTCTTTCAGGATGGTATTGTTACTTTTATTCTAAAGGCTCACTCTCTTTCTCCCTGCCGTGAAAGTACTGTGTATACATCATAATTGTATGCCTCAAAATGTCAATTTATTTTCTTGTTTAAAAGAATATTTATATAAAATATTATGTTTAGAATGGAAGCCAAGGAAAATACCTAAGGATAATGGAAACTGACCGCATTTTCAGTTGGGGATCCTACTCCAATTGATGTGAGGTCTAATTGCAACTTCACATTGGGGAGGCTCCTTTGGTTGATGAATTTCTAGCACTGTCAACTATTGGTGCTAGACGGAAGGCCATATGACAAGTTGTGCCCGTTGAGTTTGTTTTGAATATTTGATATTAAATGACTCTTCCCCAAATCATAATCCTGAAATGTTTCTCTAACCTATCTCCTAGTAAAATTTTCATCTTTGAGGAACAATTTCATGACTCATCTCAATTCAGGCATGATGGTGAGGGTTGTACAATTCAAAACCAACATATATTTGATTTTATTGGTTTTTATGAATCTAATCAAATCAATGATCAAGATGTTGTTTGTATATTATTCACCCTCACTCTTTAAGGTCCAGTTAAGAAGTGGTGTCAAACTTTACCAATGGCTTCCATTCATTCATTCAATCATTTTTTCAAGGAGATTCAACAACTATTTGATAGGTATGATTATCAAAATGTATGTAATAGGATCGATCTGTTCAGAACATAATTTGGTGAATTTGTAGAGGGTTTTCTTAATAGGTTTTTTCACCTCTGCTAGAGGAGTGATTGATTCCAATTTTATCAGTAAAAAGTTTCAGAGCTTGATTATTATCTCCTTGAAATATTTTGAATTTGAACCCTTAGATGTTGTTTCTCTTCCAACTTATGTTGATCATGAGACACCCAAATTTTGTGAGGAGGAGCCTACTATTCCATTTGTTCCTTTTCCTCCTCCCCTCTCGGTGATGTTGTTAAAGTTTGGAAATACAAAAATTGAATTGTTGATATGTTCATTCAACATCCACCCATTTCCCATGATTCAGATTCTATTGCGGAAAACTTGGATTGGTTTAGAAATTACCCAGAATCTGAAGTAGAAGCTTATCCCTTACCTTTTCAAGATCGCATTAATGTACATAATCCTAATCTTGAATCTGAGCCAATTGAAAACATAATTTCCTCCACAAATACTTTTGAACCTATACCATCTACATCACAAGATTCCTTGTTTCATGATCTGACTTATCAAACTATTTTATCTCTTAAAGATGTTCAACCTATTATTTCAAGCAGTAATCAAGAACAAGTAGTTGCATTTCATACGTATAGGAGCAAAGTGTTGAAGACATGTTCCATCTTTCTTCCCTCTTTCTAGATGACAATCTTTCATTTCTGGTTGATCACCGATCTTCTGATCTTGATAACCTTTCAAATGATCTCAAATACTTCATTCAAGTTGAGACTTTGTAAAACCATCACCATGACATCCTTGTTTCCATTAACACATGTGGTGATGGATATCCAAGTACGTCAAACGACATTTCTCCTTTTTTCTGAACAATTAAAATTTTACGATATTGATTCAAAATATGTTATTCATAGTTTGTAGTGTCCATTTGTGCGATGGGAGTCTCTTTCATGTAGTTTTTAACGTTGTACAAAAATTACTTGCAAGCGAATTATTCAAATAGAAAAATAAAGAATGGCGAGAACAAAAAACAAATATACACATATATTTTCTGCTGGATCCAAAAATCGAGACTACAAGATTGATTTATTCCTTTCAATGTTACAAAATACATATATACATGTTGAAGCATTCATAAACCCCAATCCATTAACCCTGGATTAGAACATAATTATAGTTTTTTTGACCAGATCTATAAAATACCATGGGAAGAAAACCATCATACTCAAAACCATGTGTAAAACTCATGCACAAAACCATGGGTAGGTTCGCTGACCATCTTTGGGTCTGCCCCCCATCCTTGGGTCCACCCAACTATTATTTGGTCCACATAAGGAAAAAAAAAAAAAAACTCGGGGTGCTGCCCTGGACCTTGTGCAGGGGGAGTACCTCCCCCTGCAACCTCCCTAATAGGGGTGCTGCCAGCCCCCTGTTACCCCCCCCGCTAGGAAATAATATAGCACATACCCAACATTCTCCCACTTGTTGTTTTATTTCCACATAAGGGGTCACAAGAGAGCTTAGTCTTTGGCCCAACCGTGCAACGCCCATTGTTTCTCTACACCAGGAAAACTTCTCAGTGCTCACAGACTTCGTCAATGCATCTGCAACATTCTTCAAAGTGTCCACCTTGACCAGTAACACCTTTTTGTTTTCAACCATATCCCTCACAAAGCGATACCAAAAATCAATGTGTTTTGTCTTCGAATGATAATCAGGGTTACTAGCCAATAAAAAATCACTTTGGATTCACAGTCTATCCTTATAAATCATTGTACCAACCCCATACTTTAAGACAATATCTGCAACCAAATTTCTTCCTTTCTTGCATGAGTGGTTGCCATGTATTCAACCTCTGTAGTTGAAAGTGCCACTACACACTGCCTCTTGCTCATCCAACTAACTGCTCCTCCAAATAGGTTAAACTCATACCCACTTGTAGATCTTCTTTGATCCAGATCTCCAGCCCAGTATCCATTAAAAAAGACATGAATTTCCAAAAATATATCCAGTCTGGGTACTCCTTGGTAGCACAAACCATAATCACTAGTGCCACGCAAATACTTGAAAGCCCGCTTCACTATTGTATAAAGATCCTTCCCTTGTTTCTACATAAAACTACTCAATACTGCCAATGCATGTGCAATGTCTATTCTGGTGCAAACCATTGCATACATCAGGCTACCAAATGCACTCGCATATGGAACATGAGACATTTCCTCTTCCTCTTCTTGTGTTTGAGGACACTGTTCAACAGATAACTTTACACCTACATGAATATGAACCTTCACTGTTTTACTATCCTAGATATTAAAACTCTGCAATATTGTCTCGACATACTTCCTCGGGTTTAAATAGAGGTCCCTCTTTGCCTAATCTCGTTTAATTTCCATGCTAAAAATATAGTTTGCAGGACCAAGATCCTTCATGTCGAATTTGGAGGAAAATTGGGTCTTCAAATCCTGGGTAATTTCTTTGTCATTTCCAATCAACAACATATCATCCACATACAAGACCAAATATACAAAACAGTTTCCAATTAATTTAAAATTCAAATAGTGATCCGCTTTGCTTCTTTTAATCCAAGTCCCCATATATATGTATCAAATTTATGATACCACATCCTTGGTGACTGTTTTAACCCATACAAATACTTTTCTAACCTGCATACTAATTATTTCTTACCCTTCACTACAAAACCTTTAGGTTTCTTCATTTATATCTCTTCTGAGATCCCCGTGAAGAAATGTTGTCTTCACATCCATCTATTCTACCTCAAAATAAAAAGCAACAACAACAAATAATAGTAATATAATAGAAGCTAACTTTGCAACAAGAGAAAAAATATCAACAAAATCAATTCCCAACAGCTAGGAATAACATTTTTCTACCAATTGAGCTTTACATTTCTCCACCTGGCCTTCTGAATTCATCTTCTTCTTAAACACCCATTTGATTCCAATGGTTTTCCTTCCAGCTAACAAATCCACCAGATCCCAAGCCTCATTTTTGTCCAAAGATGACATTTCATCGACCATGGCCTCTTTCCAAAGTTTTCCATCCTTTTAATCTATTGCCTCCCTAATAGTTTTGGGATCATCATCAATAATATATAAAGAAAAAATTGAACATACAATAGATGGACTATACCTTCCTGGCTGCCTTCTCTCTCGAATTTATCTTCTCAAAATTTGAGTTTGTGGCTCTTCCTCTCCTGATTCTTGTTCTGTTGTAGAGTATGATTTTTCCTTCTTTAGCTCAAACTCTATATTCTTAGGTTCCTTTAGTAGGACTTCATGTTTAATAACATCTTTCACCTCTCTAAACACCACATCTATTTTTTACATAACCTTCCTTGTTTCTGGGTTCAAAAGCTTATAACCTTTTAAACCATCCTTATACCCAATAAAGATGGACCTTTCAGATTTATTATCCAACTTGGTTATTTTCCCCTTTGGAACATGTATATATGCATCACAACCAAATACCCTTAGATGTGAAATAGAGGGTTTCTTACCAGTCCATACCTCATGTGGAGTCTTATCCTCTAACACTGATGAAGGTTATATGTTAACTAGGTAACATGCAGTCTCCACCGCGTCTGCCCAAAATTCTTGTCTTAACCTAACACCACTGAGCATGCTTCTTGCCTTTTCCATCAACGTCCTTTCCATTATTTTTGCAACTCCATTTTACTGAGGTGTCTATGGAGTAGTATTTTGTCATGCTATACTACACTTATTACAAAAATCTTCAAATTCCTTCTTGCAAAACTCTCCACCATTATTTGGCCTCAACACCATGATCTTCTTCTCTGTCTAATTTTCCACTAGAGCCTTAAATTATTTAAACCTGTCAAAGACTTCATATTTCTTCTCGAGGAAATATATCCATGCATTCATCGAGAATTCATCTATAAATGATACATAGTACAAAAACTTACCCAATGATAGAACTGAAACGGGTCCAAACACATCACTGTGCACAAGCTATAATACCCTTTTCGCCCTCTTAGCACCAAAGGGGAAACTCACCCGATTCTACTTCCCATATACACAATGTTCACATAAATCGAAATCCAAATCAAAATTGGCATACCTTCTACCATACCATTACCATGCAGTATACAAAGACCCTTCTCTCCAATGTGTCCAAGCCGTTGATGCCATAACATGGTCTTTTCTCCATTTTCCGCTCCACTTTCTGTTGCACCCATCAATAAAAATGCTACCCAGAAGTTTGTACAATTTTCCAAACTGAAATCCCCACATCAATACCAGTGCTTCCTGAACCATGTTGTAGGTATCTTTCTCGAACAATGTTTTTACACCTGCATCATCCATATTGCTTACAAAAATCAAATTTATGGCCAATGCAATAATATGCAAAACACCAGGAAGTGTTCTAATCCATCCACCTTGAAACTTCATCTTGACTTTTCTGCATCTAGTGATTCTGGCCTTCCTATCATCCCCTAAGAAGACATCACCACCATCATATTTCTCGTACTCATAGAACCACTCCCTATGGGAAGTGAATTGAAAGGATGCACCTGATTCAATCAATGATGCCTCATGGTCTACATGTGTACTTGAAGAAGAATCTAATTACACATCCCCACCTTCATCTGAGGTGGTTTTCACCTCTGTAGAAGGAGCATCCTCATATCCATTTCCTTTATCAGGAGCTTTAGATCTACAATACTTTTAGGAGTGCCCTTGCTTTTCACATTTCCAGTACATCTTTACAGCTTTTCCAGGAGATTTATATCCCCCTTTGGATTTAGATCTCCCACTCAAGGACTTATTTTTGTTTTTGTTCCGAGACTGTCCTCGTATAGACATGGAATCTCTATTTTGGCTCTCCATATTTTTCCATCTCATCTCCTCCGACATCAAGGACGAGACTATTTCATCAAACTTCAAGGTAGTTGTATTGCTACCTATTGCAACAACTAGACTATCCCTTGAATTTGGTAGAGAGATGCACTGATATTTTCCTGCAATTTTTATATCAACAGATAAAAACTGGCTTACCACAATATTAAAGGTGTTCAGATGCTCGGTCACTGAGTCTCCATCCTTCATGCTTAGGTTATACAACTTTTTTCCGCATGAAAAATTTGTTCACCTGAGACTTAGATTGGTACAAAGTCACTAAATTGACCCACAAATCCTTCATCATAGCTTCCCATGATACATTCAACAATACTAAATTTGAGAGACACAATCATATTGTGCTCTTTGCCTTCTGATCTAAATTCATCTAGTCTTATCCCAACATTCTTGTTGGTGTCACACCTAGATCTACAACAATCCACTTATCTCGGTCCTCCAACAGATCCTCCATATTGAGCTTCCACAACTCAAAACTCTGTCCATTAAATTTCTTGATCTATACCTTTCCACTTTTCTCCATATTCTTTCACTGCAAGAATTGATCTTGCAGATCTCCCATAGAATAGGGTCTACCACGGGCCTGAGAAAAACCCCTCAGCAGCAAAGGCATCCCCTTAAGCTGAAACAACTCCGATACCAAATGTATTTTTTAACAATGTACATAAATTACTTGCAAACGATTTCTTCAAACATAAAAATAAATAATGGAGAGAACAAAAAACAAATATACACAAATATTTTCCCTTGGATCCCAAAACTGAGACTACCAGATTGATTTTTCATTATATTCCTTGGAATGCTATGATACATATATATACATGTCTAAGTATTCATAAACCCCAATCCAATAACCTTATATTATAACATAACTGTAGTTCCCTTGACTGGATCTACAAAATTACATGGGCAGAAAACCATCATGCCAAAACCATGTGCAAAACCCATGCAAAAATCCATGGGTAGGTCCGCCTACCATCTTTGGGTCTTCCCCCCATCCTTGCATCCACCAAAATATTATTTGGTTCGTATAAAGAAAAAAATTCTCGAGGCAATGCCCCTAACCTCATGTAGGGTGGCTACCACCCAATACAAACCCAATGACATGGGGGTCTGCTGCCGCCCCTGTGACCCCCCTTTTGCACCCAGTTCAATGTACAACATGTGGGGATAGTCATGGAAATAATATAACACATACACAACATTTTGATTCAGAATGATTCTTAAATTCCTTCGATTCACACATCTTTAGATATTAAATTTTAATAAATAAGTTTTCAAGCTTTTGAATCTTTGGTATACCCTATTGAAGAAAAGCAATATCAATCTGAATTTTGCATTGGTATGCTTGTATTTGATCATCACTGTAATGAAGATAATCTCATGGGATATAACACACATGTCAATCCATTGTTTTTAAAAGCTTAATCTAATTTTACAACTGGTGTTTCTCTGCTTGGATCTTTTCATCTATCCTCACATGTAGCACACTACTCATTGTAGCTAGACATGTGCGGTACATTTATTATACCAATAGTCTCTCTAAATAATTTATATCTTTATCTGGTTGGTCATGGTACCAATCAGGTACAACATGGTGTGGTATTACGATCAGAGGATGAAAATCTTGAATATATTATTCATGATCTATTAAATTGTAACTCTTTCATATGTTAGGAGGAAGATGCTACAATTCTAAATGGTCAAGGGAGTTGTCTGAATGATGCATCTCAATATTCCATATATCAAGAATCTGATATGTTTAATCTTGAGTTTGATTGAACTAGTGGCAACAATAACACTTTTGTAGATAAATTTGATAATGATGGTACATACCTACCTATTTATTTTCTGAGCCACCCAGATTTGATGTTCCACAATCAAAGAGTTTAGAGACCTGTCAGGAAGACAATGCACTTTAGCCCCCACTTATGTTATGACAGGTTCTCATATCCTGTTGATATCTCCAAAATAAGTTGGATCCATATTATCATGCATAATTATTTGTTTAACCTCTACCCATTGGTTGTGAGTTCATTCTTAAAGGACTTTCGATATTTTCAAGTTTATCTTCACAATATTCAACACCATATTTATGATCAGAAGTAATATTCTTGTTTGATTAATCTTTCTTCGTCATGTGAATCCCTTGCATCACGCTCGGGGTTGGAGAGCACATCTTTCATGGATCCCCGCAGTTTCAAAACTTGTTATTCTGATTATCAAGATAAAGGTCATTCTAGGTTGAAGGGTTTCTCTTTGTCAAATACTTCCAAGGTCGATCACCTTCCTATCAATTTTATGTGATCTAATCATGTTTTTCACACAATATTTCTTCTTGAGTGATGGTAAATTCTTGAGTCATTCGATGAATCAAAACCATTGTGTTGATAAGAACACCTGATTTAATTTGATCCTTGCTTCCAATATTTCACCAACCTGATACCTCAATTGGTTTCCTAAATTTGCGATGTCAGTTATTATTTTAAATGCCTTAAGATTTCAAATTGTTGTCATGGTGTCTAATCAAATACAAAGGGAACCAATGGAAAATCGAGAATCATATGCGCTAACTGACCAATCAAATCACAATACTATTTTGATTTATTTCGTTTAACACAATCATTTTCACGCTTTATCATTTCATGATTTAGATACTTGTTGGGTAGTTGAGGCACTTCAACGTGAGCTGATGGTTATGTCAGGACCTCACCATCTTGACAAGGCTTTTGAACAATATCAGATGGAATTCCCTTCAAAATATTCCCTTTGCAATTCAAATGTGTTAGTTGAAAAATCATTTTCTCATAAGCATCAGGGTTTTAAAATTGATTGTTCTAAATATCATGATCCAATTGTTGAAAGGTTAGAAAAATCTTACATCGCAAGCTCCGTCACAAATAACCATGTTTCGATCTTTTCTGATGTTTACATAAACTAAAAACATGAATGAATGTACTTCTGCGAGAAGCCTTCAAGGTTTGAATGATTGTCATTTCAAGCAATAATGTAAATCTCTAAATAGGTTAAATCTAGTAAGCATGGGACATCTTTCTGCTTATAAGCAAGACCTTCGATTCATTGTGCAGTTTTTTCAAGTTGTAGTCTTTTATTTTACACAATTCTTTAAATTGCAATCAATTATATCTTTGTGATCGTAGTTTGGGAGTGGTTACGGTAGCTACATTGGAAATTCCATTATATTTAGCCTTGAACTTCTATCCCGTTAGGTTAGGAGCGGGTTTAGGCTCATTTAGTCCTGTAGTTTCATTGCATGATTATGCATGTCACCCTGCACTAGTCCTTGCATTTGGTGTGTTTGTTTTGATTGTCTCTAATGCTGCTAATTCAAGGTTTACTTATGCTCTATTTTTATTTTTTCTTCTTGTTATTCCTTTACTTGTATTTTTTTAACTTGGCATGAAAATTCTTTCACTTGCCTCAAAAGATAATGTGGAAAAACTTGAAAATGGAAATTGTGACGACGAGCAATGCTTGGTTTGTCTGTTATCTTATTCTCCATCTTGGGTTTACATATCATTAAATTCAATCATGTATGAATGGAAAATATGATTCATTCGAACAAAAATCCTTTGATCAAGACATAAAGCCTGTATCTATTCTAGGATCTTCATTCCTTAACTTGTTGTTGTAATTAAATGGTGTTCTTTTCGCCAATCCAATCGAGTAAAAGAAGGGAACGGGAAAATCAATAGCGATAAAACCAAATTCAGAGGTATATATAACCTTCTCTAAAGGAAAAATCTCTCCCGCTCTCAATAATTCGGGATCCCTCTTCCACCTCATGAAATATTTAGTGTCGAAGCATAATTCTCTAAATAAAAAAATAAATAAAGGGTCAAAGAAGAGAAAGGATTCTTGCGCAGAGAGGTGAAGCAAGTAACTTTGTCAAGGTACTATCCAGGCTCGCTGGAAGCAAAGCAATGCTTGTGTTCCTGTAGTGACTCCGTCGGGGTATTGTTTAGGCCTGCTGGTAGTGCATCAACATTTGGTCATCTTAAACCCACAATTTATATTACCCTTCTCCTAAATCTAAATAATTTTGATATGGAAATATTGGTGAATGTGTTCACCTGAGAAAAGGAATAGAGGATACTTTATCTATAGCCGGTCGAACCGGGAAATCCAGGGTAATCCATGCAATGAATTAATACTTCCTGAAAGGCTGAGACCTTGCACTTAAGGAAAAAACCTGAACAAGGAAGATAGAGTTCTACTAGTGTGTCGCTAAGAGTTGACGCTGCGATCAACACCCTCCAATTTTTTTCCTACATGTGAATTTTGAAGCCTACTGAGGCTATCTATTCACTTTAAGATCAATGAATGTTATGCTAAGTGTTTAAGTCTTATTCTCGGTTTCTAAGTGTCGAAGTCACTTTCATACACATGTTTAGTTTGTAACAAGTTCAGGAACACATTATTTTATACAATCTTGAACATGCATAGCACGGTTCGTCAAGAAAATTCATGTGCAATGTTCAGCCTACAATGACATTCATTGCGCACTTTCAATTGACAATATCTCACTTTTGGTTGTGATTGTACTTCTATTATGGTGAGTTTTTCCAATTGTTTCTTTTGTGCACCTTCACTTTCACAAGTGTCGCTTTCATGTTTATGACTGTCACTTTTTCTTTTTTTCACTTCAATAAATGTCACTTTCATTTTATCTTTTCTCTGGCATGTGTCTCTTTCAATGTTGTTCACATTTTGCAAGTGTTTTTTGCACTTTTATCTTACCATGGAAAATGCATCTTTTGGCATGGGAAGTGTCACATATCGCATAAGCATAGTTATGGTTCATTTCAATGGATAAATTTGGTGCCAATGAGTCATATTTATCATGTAGACATGTATTACACTCATTCCCAAAGTTTCAAGCATCGAAGCACAAGTTTCATCACCGTCACCACATAGTGTACCTTAAGTGTCGCACTTGGGGGAATTTTTTGCATTGTCATCACATTGAGGGGATTATGTTGTTCATGCGTTCCGAGTGATCAATGTTGTGTTGTCAATTGTTCTGTGTGTGTGATAATGTTCAGGGCCCGCACTTAGCCAAATTCTAAGAACTTCTTGCCCAAGCAACTTGGCTTCATTATACCCTCTTGAACTGCGCATTGAGCAGCATTAGCTCTCAAGCTCAGACCTTGCCTCTTGGAACTACACAATGTGTAGTTATTTCCTTCTAGAACTGTATACTACACAGTCTTAGTGCTCAACCCTAATCCCCTCATCTCCAGAAATATGTAGCCCTGCCGCCCAGTCAACTCGTTCTTCGCATTGCATAGTCTCAAGCCTCAAGCTTCCAGCCAAACTCCTTGAACTGTGCAAATCTGCAAGCTCTAGGCCTCTCTCCCTCCAAAACTGTGCAATGGGCAACCTCAAGCCTCAAGCCTTGAACCTGTGTCCTTGAGCCCCTCAACTATGCAATCACCCTACCCTAACCTTCTTTAACTACACATTGTGCAGTCTCAAGCCTTAGTCCTGGCCCATGACTTCCTAAGATGCACAATTGTGAAATCCCTGAGCTTGCCTCCTAGTCCAACAGTTCAACACCCAATTCCAACTCAATATGTGATATTCATGAATCATGATAGACTAGGAGTTTTGGGACTTATGTCATCTTGTCATGAGTGGATTCCATTTGCAGGCATTATATCTTGTTATGACGTGGTGATGATGAAGGAGATGAAGAAGGAGACCCTTTTAGCAGACACATTTGTAGCTGCAAATAAAAAGCTGATAATTGAAGAGAATATGAAGAGACACTAGTTTCCAACAAAAAATAAAATATCATGATCATATGCAGACTCCATATCAATAATCCACGTGGAGGATGAATATAAAGAACATGCAATATCCGTCATGAAGATGCAAAGAAAGTAGCAAAAGGAACAACTTGGAAATGCCACATCATCATGAAGTTCCATGTCACTATTTTCAAGAGTCCTCTCAGGAGTCACATGTGTCATAGGGTCTTGCCACATTATTTGTGGAATGTAATTATGTAATTCTCAAAATGAGAAAATGTAAAGTATGTGGAAGACAAAGGGTCCCACATGGAATATGAAGAGTCACTATTGAGTTCTAATGTCATATAGAAGCTCAAAGGTCATGTAAGAATTCAAAAATTCATTGAATAAGCTCAAGAGTCATGAAGGAGGTGAAGAGTCACCTAAGTTGTTATAAAAACACGTTCATAACTCAAGAAATCATACTTTTGGGACTTGAACTGTCACCTTGGATTCTTTAACATTGGCATAGGAGAGAAGACATTTATTTGGAGAAGCAAGTGGTGAATTAATGTTCCACTATTGGGGCTAGTGTAGCAACATTGTACTTGTATATCTTGGCCCTTCCACTTAATATATGAAGCCTGATGTTTCAATACATTTTCATGCATGTATCATGAATATTGTAGGATTATTATTTAGATGTTTGCAGTATGTGCTTCGTTCATATGTACTAAGGAAATTGAACTATTCAGAGGCTTTAGTACTTATCTTGTTGAAGGTGTGTTGTATTTGTTTTTATGATCGTGGATGGATTGTGAACTACTTTGCAGACTGACCTATGATCCTCTTATGCTCTTGTGTCTCTTTTAGGATGGTACCATTACTTTTTCTCTAGAGGCTCACTCTCTTTCTCCTTGTCGTGAAATACCTTGTATACATCGCAATTATATGCCTCATAGTGTCAACTTACTTGCTTGTTTCAAAGAATGTTTGTATAACCTCTTATGTTAATAATGGAAACTAAGGAAAATCCATAAGGGTAATGGAAACCAATCGTATTTCTTGTTGGGGCTCCTAATACAAATGATGTGAAGTCTAATTGGGACTTTACATTGGGGAGGCCCCTTTGGTTGAGGAATTTCCAGCATCGTCAACAACTGCACAAGCGGATTCACTACACTAGTCACCATATAATCTGTCAACAATTTGCATTCGCTCCTATGGTAAACCTCTGTATGACAAATGGGACATCATACCTCTTCCTACTTTTCTTTTCCCTTAGTAAAATCTTGAAGGTGTAAGGTCGACAAAACCAACTATGACTGCACCTGAGCCATGCCATTGCTTTCTCTGCCTTATGTTGGCGAAGCCTCCAACTTTAACATGAGTTCTAAGGTCTCTGAATACGTACCTATATGTTGATATGTCAATCGTATCGAGATATGGGTTAGCATTTTGGAAATAAAACACTATTTGTACTATGCATCCGGAATCTCAAATGTTAGCCTATCCTTAAGAATCTTAAATCATTGATCAAACTCCCACACCAACTCGCTTGGGCCTTGCTTAGTTTCCTTCAACTCCGTAATGCCTTGCTTAATTTGAAATACGACATTAAAGAAACTAATTAGAAATGATAGAAATACAAATTACATAAAAATAAATTGTAATGACATTTTATAAAGTAAAATTAAAAGAAAAAATTAATTAAGAAACGTTTAGAAAAAAAAAAAAATATATATATATATATATATATATATAAACAAACATAATATGTACTTCTACCACTAGAGTTAAACTCCTTACACATATAGGATATGCTTTTACAAATAATTAAATTTATAATTACTTTTTATAAAATTATTAAAATATATTTTAATTTTAAGATATTTTTAATAATATATGATGAGTAAGAATATATTTATATAGAATTTTATAAGACATATTTTCTAAAAATTACGGAGTGAGATGACTTAGTGGAGATTTGAACAAATAACTTATTGCAAGGCTATCTCAATAGTAAATCTATTTACCTTATCCAAAGTCTTATAGGTGTATATAAAAGAAAATCAACAATCTATTTTTTATAAATTTGAATAATAATTTTTTTTTTTAAATAAAATTTATAATAATAGTATTAAATTAAACAATTATTTTTTTAATTTTTATTTTAATAAAATTTATAATAATATTATTAAATTTATTATTTTTATTTTAATAAAATTTAAAATAATAATATTAAATTAAATATATTTTAAAATATATCAAAATTTTAAAGATATTAATATTAATTTTAAGATTTTTTCCACAGAAAAAATCACAACTTCTATTATATGTAATAAAAGTTACATGTTGTATATGCAATTTTAGCATATTTGTATCAGTTAGGTAGCTGTAATGATAAACAAAAAACTATACATTTTGTAAAAAATTCTATGAGAGATAGATATGGTTAGATAGATGGCTCAAAACAGCAACAGTAAATATGTACATAATAGCCCATAGTAAAAAAATATGTGCATAAATAACCAAAAATAAACTAGATGAAGTTGTTTCGTTATTGCGTTGTGTTCACCCAGCCCTTTGATATAGCTCAAAGGGTCGGTGGAATACTGATAATAGATGTGATCGTTCTGCTCCTTTATCTCCCATTGGTCTCTGAATAGGTGTGCCGCCTCCTTGGATAGGAGATCGGAAACTGCATTCCTTTCCCAGTAAATTTGTTGACATAAGATGAGATCAAAATGTGTTTTGAGTTGAATGACTTCATCCAAAATGTTTTGTAGTGCGTGTGTGTGACATGTAGAGTGCAGGTTGAACCAATCAATGATAATTTTGGAGTCTTCGAAAATCTGTAGTTTGAAGCAATTTTTTGTGATGGAAAATATTAGAAGTGCAAGGAGACAGGATAGTTCCACATAATTATTCGTGCCACAGCTGAGACCAATCTTGACTTTGTAGTAGTGTTGTACAGATAGGTGAAGAAGGAAGCCTCCCCCACATCCATCCAGTTGTGTCGATTCATCAAAATATGCCCAAGGGTAGGAGTGATTGTCCGGGGGACAGGTGGTGGAGGGTCATCCGGGATCAAATGATAGATAGAGATGATATGTGCAATAGAAGTGATCCAGGTGGCTGGGGTGTTATGGAAGATGGCTCGGTCACGTGCAATCCAAATACCCCATCAGACTAATGAGGGGAGGTTGCGGAGCTTGTGGGGGTTAGATGAAATCCACTAGGTATCCCATGCTATAGGAACAATTAGTCCCTCCCATCTAAGGTGGAGGTTGAGGGAAGATAGGATAAGGCCCCATAGATCGCGGGTGGCTGGACAAGAGAGGAAAAGGTGTTATGTGTCCTTTGAGGCCGAGGCACAGAGTGCACATCTGTTGGGCCCAATGTGTGAACACAATTGTAGATTAGCTCCAGTGGGAATTTTCTCGGTAAAAATGCGCCACATAAGAAGTATGGCTTTAGCAGGGCACTTGAACGTCCAAAGGGTGCGCCACCAAGAGTGCAGGATCAATGGCCGATGGGGACTAAAGATGTGTAGATAACCATCTTTTGGGGAGTATCTTCCATGCTTGGATATTATATAGATAATTTCATCTTCTCTGTCAGTGATTCTGACATGTGTTTCAAACAATGCATTCATGTAGAGAGTCCAAGCCTCCTCCCATTGAGGATGTAGGTGAAGTGCACGAGGATTCAACCATCCTTGGGAGAAGATGGTGGTGTGATCCTTGTCAGAAATTTGACGAAGAGTGAAAATACCAGCTTGATTGAGAGAGTGAATGAGATCAGGTGGGAGGACATGGGAATTTCCACACCCCGACCATGGATCACAACTGATACGAACCTTCGTGCCAGATCCCACTTTCCAAGCCAATCCATTACTGATGTGAAAAATGGATCCCAGAATGGCCCTCCAGATAGTGGATATGTTTGATCTATGACCAGGTATATGTCGGATCCAATCTAGTGGGCAACGAGGGTGTATATGCTTTTGGGTGACAACCCCGGTCCATAGATTTTTCTTGGTGAGGATTTTCCACCTGAGCTTTGCTGCAAGAGCCTGTGAAAATGTGGGGAGGCATTTAATTCCATAGCCACCCCATCTATTTGGAAGGGCAATAAGCGTCCATTTGGTCCATGTGAAAGTGTGACCTTCTTTTGCCCCATTCCAGAGAAATCTTCGGCAGATCTTCTGTATCCTATAAACTATGCCTTTAGGAATCAAATAAAGGGACATCTAATAGACCATAATGGCCTCCAAAACGAACTTTATGAGAACAAGCATTCCAGCCCGGGAAAGCCATCGATGGCACCAAATATTTAGTCTCTTTTCAATCTTGTTAATCAGCCAAGTCTAGTGAGCAGTTTTGTAATTGACAGGCTTTAGATGGAGACCCAAGTATTTTAGACCCGTTTGAAATCTAGAGAGGTTGAATGGGAACGACTATTGTGAAAATAATATTTCATATGGAGAGCAACCATGGCAATTTATGGTGTATTTTCTGTTATTTCAGGACATGCCAGTAGCTTTACATAATAGTAGAAGAACTGTATTCACCACAGTACAGTAACCAATGGATCCGTTCAGGAATATGATGATGTCATCTACAAATATCAGATGGGTAAGTATAGAATCATCAGTGATCTTTATGCCTCTTAGTATGCCCCTATCCCTTTCTTCAATAAGGCATCTTCTAAGTCCTTCCATGATCAGAAGGAAAAGTAAAGGGGACAGCGGGCAACCCTGATGGAGGCCTCTTTCCACATGAAAAAAATTTGTGGCAACATCATTAATGAGGACACTGTATGAGACAAAGGTGATGCAACACGTGATCCAATTGATCACCTGGATAGGAAAGCCAAGATGAGTGAGGAGCATGCAAATGTAGAGCCAGCTAGCCTGATCAAATGCTTTCTCAAGGTCTATCTTAAGGATCATTCCTTTGATTTTCTTGGTATGCATGGAATGTAGACCTTCCTAAGAAATCCCAATGGCTTCATGGATCTGTCTATTCTCCAAAAAATAAGTGTGTTCACGGGAGATGAAATTTGAAAAATAGGTTTAATTCATTGTGCTAAGATATTTGCCACAATCTTGTAGATACATTTACATAAGGATATGGGACGCAAATATTTGAAAGAGGAGGGGTGGTCAGTTTTGAGGATGAGGGAAATGAAGGTAGAATTGAAAGCTTCGTAGATGCACCCAGATAACCTAGTCTCCTCCACCACCTCCAGAAGATATTGTCCCAAAAAATCAAAAAATGCCAGATAAAATTCCACATACCATCCGTCAGGTCCAGGAATCTTGTCCTTCTTGAACCATTTGAGGACATATTCCAATTCCCCCAATGTAACCAGTTCAAATAGATCCTTTGCAGAATGTTGATCCACAAATTTGGGGAATAGTGTGGCGACCTTAATGATCTCAGCCAGAGAGGAGTGTTGTGGTGCCTTGTAGATATTTCTGAAATGAGTGATACCCTTATGTGCAAGTTTTTCAAAAGTAGAAGCAGAGGTGCCATCATCATTCTCAAGCTCCTAAATAGTGTTAATAGCCTTCCTACCCCTAGAAAATTGGTGGAAAAACTTGGAGTTTTCGTCCCTTGCTTTGATCCATATGGCTCGACTTTGAAGCCTCTAGACTTCGTCTCTGTCCTACAGGATTTTACGTCGGTCTTTTTTCAAATTGATGAGATGATATTTAGTAGAGTTAGATATAAATCCACCATATATAGGGTTCGCAAGACCTTCGATTTCGTATTCAATGAGGGAGAGGGCTTGATCATACATTATCTTTTTATTCTTTACCCATGTGATGGTATATTTTTTGATGGAATGGAGTCTATGCGCGAAGAGAGATGAGGCTGAGTGTTCACTGGGAAGCTGTGTTAGCCTCCAATTCTTTTTTACCATGTTTATAAAACCCTCATCCTGAAGCCATACCGAGAAAAAATTGTATGAAGAGGCCAGTTTGTTGAAGGCACCTATAAGTTCAAGGTAGATGGGAGAATGGTCAAATATGCCCCCTGAGCTAACCCAATGTCTGAAAGAGCCCAGTTGTTGTATTATTTTCTCCTTGATGAGGAATCTATCAAGTCTGCGAGCGACCATAGCATTTCCAGTATGACGATTGCACCATGTGGGAGAGGGAGAGGCCAATATGGGATCCACGAAATGATGAAGAGCAAGCTGATGCTGGAAGTAATTGGAAAGTGGATCCGACTGTGCAATAGAACCCCAAGATTCCACGAGCCCAAGAGAGAATTCATATCACTGGTAAGGATTATGTTCTCAACACGTAGCAGAGAGGATTGTAGAAGAGTAGACCAAAATTATTACCGGTGTTGACAGGGACTGTAAACATTAATAATCCCGAATTGCATACCAAGGGCCTTCGAGATGATATCCATAGCCAGTGTCCCATCCCAGCCCCAAAAATTGAGAATCTTGATGGTCCGGGGATTAATGCCAAGATCAATGCAACCCCATCACCCATTTGCATCCAGCGTGTGAAAGGTCGAGGAGGGAAAGAGGGTAGAAAGGGTGAGGATGGATGAATCAGAGGAAGCGAGGGTTTCCTATAGAAGGATAATGTCCACAGGGACATATTTAAAAAGGCACCGAAGGGCAAGGCACTTGGCTGGACTAGCCAATCCTCTGCAATTAAAGGAGAGGAACTTCATTGGGAAACCAAGGCGGGGGTGTGTCTTACTCTAAGAACCCCTTCGATGGAGAGTTTCTTGCCAGTGGCAACATCAATTCTGGCCTGGAGAATGACCTTCAAGATACTGGAATTTGGGTGTCTAGGGAGCTTGGGTTGGGTAGAGGAAAGGCTGAGTGGAGGGCCCAGACCAGCAGGTGCAGTGGATCGGGGACGGAGGTTGTAGGGATGGGAGGAGGATTCTGAGGAGTTCGCCACTAATGAGGGTGTGGAGGAGGGGATGGGGAGGGGGGAGGAGGGGACAAGGGGGAGGGAGGAGGGAGGGGAAAAGGCGAGGGAGGAGGGAGGGGGGAGAGAGAGGGGAATAATGGTCAGGGGAGTAGGGGAGAAAAACATAGGGGATGAGATAAGGGGACAGGTGATTGATGAAACATGTATGTCAGCATGTGAGGATGCATTGCATAAATGTGATGTAGAAGAAGATAGATGAGATGTAAAAGAGAGAGGAGGGAGAGGAGGAGTACCAGAACCCGAAGAGTACCCAGTGGAAGCAGCAGCTATCATGGAGCGAGTGACCTTGGTCACATCACAAGCAACATCTTGAGTAGCAGTCAATGGAATCGAGAGGAAGCCCATCGGTTGAGTTTGTCTATGCAAGGAGACGGAGACCGGGTCCAAAGGCTGGTATCCAACAGATGAATGTGGCTCGGATGCAGGGAAAATCAAGGGGAAATCCTTATAAATGTGTCCCACCTTGTGACATCGACGACATCGAAAAGGAATGCCTTCATAATCAAGCATTTGAATCCGAACGGAATTGCGCCATTGAATTTTAAAAGATTCCTCTAATCCTTCCCTGGTATCCAGATGAACAAGAATGCATGCAAAAGCCATCTTTCCTGACTCAATGTATGAGCGGTCATGGTCCAGGTAAGTCCCCAACATATTTCCAATGTTAGTAAAAGTCAGCTCGGTTCATAGGTGTAGAGGGAGACCTGGTAATCGAACCCAAAAGGACTGGCCCCCAATTGTTCCCGCTCCAGGTCAAATATGGGGCTCCATCTCTTCAGTAGCACATGAGCTATCTCAATATTCGAGTACTGCGATAAGATCCATTCGGTGGGATCCTTAGTAGCGAACCAGGGTGCAAACCAGCCTTTGGTGAGGTTGTGGATCGTGGGAAGTTCTTGAAGAAGGCCACCCCAAATTTCCATGACCCATTGTCGCAGTCTCTTAGCACCATAGTTGCGGCCATAAACACGACCAACCAGTACTTTGTCCATCATGCCTAAAACATCTGCCATTTGTATACCTTCCTCAAGTGTGATAAGACTGCCCCAATTACAGGCCTTGACACACTTCGTGTGCCTGGGTGCGCGGGGGGGTGGCACAGGATGAAAGGGGGTCTGAGGCTTCCGAGGAAGGGGGGGAGGGAGTCACAACAGAGGAGGGAGGGAAACTATGTTCGAGGGGGATTATATTGAAGCAGCCTGAGGGATGGCGAGGGGTGGGTTACGAGGATCTAGGGTTAGGGGAAGTGAGAGGAGGTGGCTGGGGAGAAGTCAGAGGGGGAGGTTCAGAGGTGAGGGTATGAGGCACAAATCAAAGGGAGAGGGGGCTGAGATGGAGGGCCAAGGGTGTGATAATGATGGTGTCATGGTCGAAAGGGGAAATGTCTGCGAGAGGAAGGATAGGGAGGCAGGGGACGGCAAACGGAGGTCCAAAGAGGTGCTGAGGTCGAGGTCATCCGTGGGAAAAATGGCAGGAGAGTCAGATGAGAGGTCAAGAACCAAAAAAGAGTCGAGGCCAGAGAAAATGCGGTCGGGAGCAGATGTAGTGAAATACGGCCCATGTTCAACAGATATATTAAATGAAAGAGATGTCGAGTGGGTAACATGCATACTAGTAGATAAGCGATTGGACAATGACCAGATGTCCTCTGAGGTGTAGGGGTCCTTAGTGTAATCAACAAGCTCCTCGTCCTGGACCCCTTCCATTTTCAGCCCCCAAAAAATCATTATGCGATACCGGCTAACCGTCAGTGGAGGGTTGACGTCATGGAAGGTGAGAAACCATCATAGAGGTTGGTGCTGTCAGCGAGGAACGAGGTCAGGCATATCGTAAGCGCGAAGAACCAGGCAAGTGTTGTCGGCGAGGAACGGGGTCAGGCATACCGTAGCACGAAGAACTAGGCAGGAATTCCAGTGTAGTTGGGGGTCCCGATTGAGCCCATGGGCCCTCCGTAACCATAGCCCACTATCGCCTTCATCGTTTGCCCTTATTCACCTTAATTTTAAGTTAAAATATAAAAAAGTAAAATTAGTTAATTTTAGAGAAAAATTTAAACGTAAACGCTTGGGAAAAAAGGTCAAATTATGTATTTCAACAACAAGCTTAATTAGGAGGATTGTAGAAAGAAGAGAATTTTAGGAGGGTGGAAATAATTATATGCACTTCAAAATAGATGTAGAGAGGCATATTTATGGGATTGAAAAACGATTAAAGTTCTTTTTGGACTCCTAGTTTGTCGAATGATATTATATGGGTGTGAATTGTGGGCTAGCAACACCCTGTTTCAAAATGGAAACAAATTGAGAAAATCCAAAAATGCTTGATCATGAGCAAGTTAAAAATAAAAATTTTGGTTCCTTATGAGATAATGTTGAGTGAAACATGAGTAGCTCCCATCAAAGAAATTTTTATGGTGCGTCTTATAAGGTATCTAAAAAGAATTGAGCAAATGGGAGGAGGTAGATGACCGAAAGTTATCTTCAATGAAGGCATGAGTGAAAGAAAGAAATCATGGATGAGACAAAACAACAAATGGATGCAAAAATGGAATATTTACTTCAATGCATGTTCCAAAAATAGCAAGGAGTTAAATAATTTTGTTATGGAGAAGTTTCGTAAGCTTATATGGGGAAAAAATTTGGGTAGAAAGAAGAAGTAGTATGTTCAAGAATTCAACCCCACTTGTGATCTCCAACAAAAAGAGAACATTGGCACTAACATTCCATGGAGAGAAAAGATTCTTATTGCTCAATTAAGAACTAACTCACATAAACTTCGGTGTGAAACGAGACGGTGGAAGAGACTTAGAGAAGCTTGGGAAGAATGTGGGAAGAACGGGTGTGTACTTTTTGCACTTCTCGGGTAGTGGAATCGGAAAAGCATTTCATTTTGGAATGTGATGCTTTCAAAGATAGTTATGGTAGTATGTTAGCATAAATTCCATGTCATTGTCTTTTAAGTGAGGAGACTATTAAAAGGTTGGTTCAGCTCATCATCAATTTGAGTATGAAAAAGATTGAATTGCAAAAGGAAAAATAACAAAGAAACTCATAGTCCCATAGAATATTTTTAGTTTCACGGACTTTAAAATATCATTCATTCATTAACCATTGGATTTTACTCCGATAGACAATTTGAATTTTATTATATGATGGAATATTGATTTTCGAATATATATAATTACGTCGAAAGGAGTTCTCTCTACGAGCTCGAGGTGAGCAGATACTGTTCACCCCGGCCAATCCTCGCACTCTAAATTTTTCATCCTCTGTCCAATAAAAATATAATAGGTGGCTCGAACATGTTGCTCGAAGCTGCCGCATTTTAACACCACCTGCTAAACCATTCATCCCGCTCAACCATTCCCCATTCCTGACGCATTTGAATACCACCCACTCAACCATTCATTATGATAACACATGGCTCAAACCTGCCGCATTTTAACACCACCAGCTCAACCATTCATCCCGATCAACCATTCCTGCCACATTTGAATACCACCTGCTCAGCCATTCACCGAGCGAACGTACTGCATTTTCCCTTACTCATGGAGTGATTTAAAGATGATACACGACTACTTCCTGCTTCATGATATGGCCCATGGTGCCATGAGAAGTTGCAGAGTAAAATACAACTGCAATCATATTGCCAAACACATGGATTGCGTGGCGTAAGCTTAGACCTCCAGCATTGTGCCCAACCAACATAATTTATATTGAACAAACAACATATTACAACACAAATAGATTCACAAATTACATAAGATAAAGGTTTAATTCTCAGCAGACATTACTCACAGAATAAAAGAGAGAGTGGTATCTGCTAATTCTCAATCAAAAGGGACATTTTGATCAATTTTAAATGATAATCATAATAGTTAAGATAAACATACTAAAAAGGAAAAATCAGCAAATATACTTTCTCATATTTTACAACAAAACAAAGTTGTAGTGATCCCAAATTAAGAATTTATGGGTATTAAAGGCACCAGAAATATTTTTAGGATGCTTAGAAAATGTTGGAGAAATCAAAAGTAAACAATTCCCAGTCCAAGAATAGCGAAAATAGAGAAGGTAGTAAAAAACAACAACTTTTTCTTATGTCAATCCAGAAGCTTCAGTTTTGATACTCTAATGGAGTTACAAGTGTATGTTATTAGAATTACAAAAGTTGATTTTCACAAAGTTAAAATTATATTTCTTCGCCATTTTTTTGTCCAATTTACTCCAAGTTATTGTTGTACATGATATTTTGCAACTATTTCACTTTGGTAATTGGAAACATGGAATCATGAAATATAGCAGATAGTTCGTATTATTTTATGCATAGAATGGAGAGAAATTCATTTACCCTTAGCATAATTGAACTGATAAAATTCAGTACAACCATTTTCCTTAAAGCCTAAATAAGAAGAAACACTTATCATTTTTCCAAATCTGAAGAAACATTTATCATTCCACTATAATAATGGAAAATAAGGTAAAGAATCATATCCGACATTTAGAAAATCAACTTTCATGAAGCCGAGAAAATTGTAGCAAAAATTATCTAATAGGAAAAGAAATGGTTATACTCCCTACAGAAAGAAGGAAAGCTCAATCTCCGCTACATATTTTAAGAAATTGGAACAAAAATCCAAATAATTAAATTATGTGTCTGAAGCACAGAAAACAAAATAATTCAATTTTGTTCTGAAGCCCAAAAAGAAAAACAATTCAATCCTGTTTCTGAAGCCCTGAAAACACAAATAAAATTATTTACCTGCAGAATAATACTCACGTATATGAGGCAATAATTTAATTTCCAAATTTAAATGAAAATGGAATCGAACAAGATAAAATAAAATCATTCACTTGGTGGGCATTCAAATGACTAAATTCAATACAACCATTTCCCTTTGATCCTGAATATGAAGAAACAATCACCAGCTATTATCGTCACCACAAGGTCCTTCTCCTTATCATCAAAATTCGTAAGCTTGTTATTCCCACACCACTAAAGATCTATTGCAGTGGAGGTTAGAAAATAAGAGTTGGTAATATGAAGATGACCAAATTCAATACAACCATTTCTCTTGAAGCCTGAATCTAAATAAACAGTTACCAACCATTATTTCCACCACAGTGTCCTCCTTATCATCAAAAGACATAAGCCCGTTCTTCCCACAACACTTATTATCTATTGCAGTGGAGGTCAGAAAATCAAAGTTGGTCATATGAAAGCGCACATTTCTTCAAGTAACCTAGTCCAGAAATGATGAGATCAAGGATTATAACTGTTAGGATCACACCCACTCTTCCTAGAACGTATGGAGATGATGACTTCCATGAGAAAATCAATGTGCCATTTCCATTGCCATTTTGGGAATTCAATTCTGAATAGTTCTTGGTATATTCTTAGGGTTCACTATTCAAGGACATTGGGCCCAGGGTTGATTCTCCAGGTCTTCCCTTTTCAATGAACATGTTGACATAATACAAGTGCTACTTTTGTGAAACCAGCACCAAAAATAGAAGAAAAGAGAGATCAACGACGGATGATATCCATAAAGTGCCATAAATGGGGTCCTTTTTGCTACAGTATGGAAGGAAGTGTTATATCACCATTCAGCGAGAGGTAACCACTTGAACCATTTTGTTTGTTTATCAGATACAAAACAACGAAGATATCCTTCCAAAAATTTATTCACCATCTCAGTTTGACCATTGGATTGAGGATGATAAGATGAGCTATGAGCTAATTGAGTACCCAAACAAGAAAATAATTTTGTCCAAAAATTTCCAGTAAATATGGGATCTCTGTCACTCAAAATAATCTTTGGGTTTCCATGTAGATTTTGAATTCTGTCCATAAATGTAGCAACTATACTTGCTTTAAATGGATGAGATAATGCACAAAAGTGTGCATACTTGGTAAGTCTATCAACTACCACCATGATGACATTCTTTCCTTCGGACTTAGGTAAACCTGTGATAAAATCCATTGAAACCTCCTCCCAACGTTGACTTGGAATGGATAAAAACTGTAGAAGACTCGGGGTCTTAATTGTCTCAACTTTATTTTGCTGGCAAACCAAACATTCTGCCACAAACTTTTGAATGTCAGATTTAAGGCCATCCCAAAAAAATTCTTTCTTCACCCTGTGGTAAGTTTTTGAAAATCCCCAGTGTCCTCCTAAAGGAGAAGTGTGAAATTTCAAAAGAATATTTTGTTTTAGTTGGGAATTCTTACAAAGATATAAGCGATCTTTGTACCATAAGGAATCATTTTTCCAACTAAATGTATCAGCTGTACTAGGATCTTGCTGCAACTTTTGAATGAGTGTCCACACTTCTTCGTCCTTCTTCCATTCATCCCTTGCTTCGATTATCCAATTTGGTTGGATAATATAAATGGCACAAAGCAATGCTTCCACCTCTTCATTCTTTCTTGAGAGTGCATCTACAACAACATTTAGCTTCCCTTTTTTGTAGATTATTTCAAAGTCATAACCCAACATCTCTGTGACCCATTTTTGCTACTCTTTTGAAGATAGTCTTTGTTCCAAAAAGTGTTTAAGACTATCATTATCAGTTTTTACCTTGAAGTGTCTTCCCATTAGGTAAGGTCGCCATTTCTTTAGTGCATGTAGTATTGCTAACATTTCCTTCTCATAAATAGATTTTTGTAAATACTTTCCTTTGATTGGACGACTTTCAAAAGAAATGGGTCTTCCTTCTTGCATTAAGGCATCACCAATTCCATTTCCTGAGGCATCACATTCCACAATAAACATTTTTGTGAAGTCTGGTGTAGCTAAGACCGATGCTAGGCACATTGCCTCTTTAAGATGTTCAAAGGCCTTAGTTGTTTCAGGAGTCCATGAAAATGCATCTTTCTTCAATAATGTTGTTAGAGGTGCTGCTATTCTCCCATAATTCTTAACAAACTTGCGATAATACACTGTTAACCCGAGAAATCCTCACAACTTATTTATGGTTGTGGGGACTTTCCATTCCTTAATGGCTTTAATTTTGTTAGGGTCTACGTTAACACCCTCGTGAGATACAATATGACCCATATATTCCACCTCTTGTACTCCAAAGAAACATTTGGATGTTTTTGCATATAATTGTTTCTCATGCAATAGTTTGAGCACCCTATCAACATCTTGAACATGATCCTTCTAAGACTTGCTGTAGATTAGTATATCACCAAAAAATACTAGCACAAATTTTCTAAGGAAGGGTTTGAAAATGGAATTCATCAACCCTTGAAATGTAGAAGGTGCACTGGTAAGGCCAAAAGGCATGACCAAAAATTCATAATGACCCTCATGAGTTCGAAATGCTGTTTTTGAAATATCTTTAGTCTTCATTCTAATTTGATGATATCCTAAACGAAGATCCAACTTGGTAAAATAAATTTCTCCATGTAATTCATCAATCACAGGAATGTGAAATTTATCTTTAATGGTGAGCTTATTGAGCTCCCTATAATCTGGACACATGCGCCATGATCCATCCTTCTTGTGCACCAACACTACTGGAGCAGAGAAAGAACTTTGACTAGGTTGAATTATACCAGCCTCTAACATTTCTGCACTCATACGTTCAATTTCGCTCTTTTGGACATAAGCAGATCTATAAAGCCTGATTTTTGGAGGAACACTTCCTGGAATCAAATGAATAGCATGATCACGATCACGAATAGGTGGGAGTCCTTTGGGAGTTTCAAACACCTTGGAATGATTGTCCAAGACTTTTTGGAGATCTGCAGAAATAGATGGTTTTGATGTTGGAACTTCCAGTGAGCATAATTATGCAATTACACCTCGTTTTTCTTTCTTCAGAAGCTTTTTCATGACATTAGAGCTTATTATTTTTCCCAGCTTCCCTGTGATACCCCGTAATTCGACTTCCTTTCCTTCTGGAAAAAAATTCAAGAAAATTTCTTGAAAATTAAAAGCAACCGTCCCCAAAGATTATAACCATTGTACTCCTAGAACAACATCAACACCTCCCATTGGAATGGAAAGCATTGGACTATTCAATACATATTCCCCCATGGTTAGCTTGATATTATGGCATTTTCCAGAGCAGTTTATAGTTCCTCCATTTGCAACCATAACTTGACATTCTGGTGCTGGGTATAGGAAAAAATTCAATTCCTTGGCTACCTTACAATGAATAAAATTATGGGTACTACCTGAATCAATCAACACTATTACCTTTTTATTCTTGATATTTCCTTCTATCTTGAGAGTTTGAGGAGTGGTAATCCCTGCCAATGCATTACACGATATGGTTGGACTCATTTCTTCCTCTTCTAGGGTTGGTTCCTGGTATATATCCTCTTCTTTTGAAGATTCTTGTTCATTTTCTTCTTCCTCTTCACAATCTATGTAAAATAATTTATTCTCAGCACACTTATGGCCTTTACTGTATTTGCTATTACAACTTTAGCAAAGCCCTTTTTCTCTTTTTTCTTCCAATTGTTGTAGTGTCAACATTGTAGGTTGTGGAAGTATAGAGTAGGAATACTTCCATCTTTATAGATGTGAGTGGTAGGTTTCCTTGTCGCCATAATTTTACATTCAATTTTTCTTGCCAACCTAAATGCCTTCTCCAATGAATCAGGTTCCCAAACGTGAACTTCATGTTGGATGTTATCATTTAAAGTCTCTATGAAGACATCAATCCTATGTTCCTCTGGAATATCAGTTACCCTTATATTCAAAATTTGGAACTCCTCAATGTGCTCCACTAGTGAACCCTTTTGTTTGAGATTTATCAATTGGCTAAAGAAGGTGTTGCTTTTTGTATCCTCATAATGTGCTATCATTTCCTCCGTAAAAATTGACCAAGTGATAATTTTTTTACAGGAGCAAAGCCATTGATACCATACAAATGTATTTTGTTCTAAATGTAAAGTTGCAATGCGTACCTTTCTTGTGTTTTTCACATTATTGAGATAAAAATATTGCTCCATCTGTAGTATCCATGTTACGAGATCCTTGCCATCAAACTTCCTCATATCCATATTTGGAATATGGTGGTTCTTCCATCCAACATTAGAGTTTATGAAATCATGATTAACATTTATTTTGTTCTCATCATGAGTTTCCTCTACTATCTTTTCGCCATTAGGAAACATTTCTTGTATCATCTTTGCCAAAACTTCGATGTCTACTTTTAGATCATTCTTCATGTTTTCCATTTTTTCATCAATCTTAGCTTCCATGTCATCCATCTTAGCTTCCATGCCAACTTCCATGCCGTCCATCTTAGCTTCCAAACCATTCATCTTAGCTTCCATGCCTTTCTTCAAACCATCCATCTTAGTTTCCATGCCTTTCTTCAAAACTTCAATTTCATTTTTTGTTGCTCTTTGCGATAGGTGCACTTGCTCTTGTAATTTTGACATCTCATGTTGCATTTATTCATCTTCATGAATCATAGTAGAGCCTTCTGAAGGCTTAATGGGCGTTGAATTCTTTTTAGGGGGCATTTTAGTACCCAATACTGATATCTATTCTTCAATATGCCCTTGGAATAAATTCAAACTATATTTTTTCAAACGAGACTTATGTAATTCGAAAAAAATACACACATTTTTCTTGCTTTTGAGGAGCTCGCTATTGAAACTGAGTTATCTATGCGATTTCAGATCTTCAATATCCGAAATTTGGCCCTGAGGTAGCCCTAAGAATCCTCTTTCGAATGCTACAGGTTTGACCTGATTTTGATTCTTCAAGGAAAAGATATGTCCAATCTCCCACAATGACCTAATTATGGACTAGTTCAGTAGAGCGAACTTGTATCCACGTGTCACTGTTTCCTCCTTCGGCTCTGAAATTTATAGACAAGAAACTATAGTCCATGCACTTTCTACCACTCTTTACAGAATTCTAATCTGATGTTCAGAGAGAGAGAGTTATGAAGATTTTCCCACGATCACCTCTTTGAGATGAAATTAAAGAGCTTGAAAAATCCCTAACTTCCACAGATCCTACCTCCAAAAATAATGCGAATCAAACTCTAAAATTTTTGCACGATGTTCCTCGGGATTTCAGCTTCACTCTGTGAAAAATTCAGCTTCTGAAATTTGGTAGAAAAATATTTATGTGATGGCCTGTTTAGGTTAAATTCGGGAGCCTGTAAAAAGCCCTAACTTCCACAGATCATATCTACGAAAATATTGCGAACCGAGATTGGAAATTTTGCGACGATGTTCATTGGGATTTCGACTTCGTTCTCTAAAAATTGCAGATTTTGAACCTTTGTAGAAAAAAAGTTATAGCGAAAATTCCACGATGACCTGTTTGGAGCAGCGAAACCCTAGAATCCAAAGCTCCGATACCAAATGTTGTGAAACCAACTCCAAAAATAGAAGAAAAGAGAGATCAATGCCTTATAAATCAGCCACTTCAAACGGGCAACCTCCAATACATTACATAAATGAACAATTCTTGGATGATACAAATGACCAAAAGCTCCTTCTATATATAGGAGTCCATGGGGCCACAATATAATCGTAGCCGACCTAACAATAAAAATGTAAGGGCACAATAATAACAATATTGGGGTTACAGGGGTACAACAATAACAATAAGGGGGCTACACTAATAACAATAAGGGACTAAACTAGTAATGTAGGGACCTAACAACTACGTTTTTGTATGTTAAGACTTGTGATGCGTTTATGTGTGTTAAGAGTTAGGTTAAATTCAACAATTTCTTTAGACATATACTTCGCTAGGTCAGTAGGAGCCTAGACTTGGTTAGCGTCAGGGTTCAGAGACATGTGATGAATGAGATGTCATTATTTCTTTCCACGCTTCAAAATTATTACATATAAGAATGGGTAGCTCAATTCATATTACATCCCTTTCTTACTAACCACAAAGTGGATGTAAGTGTAGACTCTAGAGTAGCGGTCACAATTAGTGTGTTTCAAAAAAATACTCACGATTCTTTATGAAATGAATAATGAGAAATGCATTTTCAAAAGCTAATTTCGTAACAACTTGACGATACCGAGTGCTACTCGATCTGCATACATTATGTGATCTCGGAAATATTTATGTATTTTTTTGAAGTTTTAAGCAAAATTAAGGTTAATTGCGGGAACATCGGGAACATTCATCATTTGATTGTGGGTAATAGGGTATCAATCCATTAATTTAAGATTCCAAATGAATAATGACATCCATCATTTGACACTGTGGGTAATATGGTATCAATCCATTAATTAATTTAAGATTCCAAAATAATAATGACATAGAATATTTAACACTTCAAAATTAGTTTTGAATAATAAAACAATTATTTAATATTTTGTAAAATAAAATTTGTTTTTAAAATGGATAATGCTTTTATTTTCATTTAATATTGAGATTAACCTCTAAATTTAGTATAACTAAAAATATTAAAACACATTATTAAAAATAAATAACATTTCTTATAACATTATTAATTAATATAAATTATTTTAGGTTTATAAAATTATTAATTATATAGTAATTATTTAATGTTTATAAGTTATATAATAAAAACTTTTCATAAATTAATATAGTTATATAAATTAAATGGTTGATAATGATTTATATAAATTATAGTGATTAATAAAATAAATTTCTAAGATAGGTTTGGTTAGGATATTTTCTATAAAATGATTAGAATGTCACTCTATCCATTGCAATTAAGGATTCACAAGATTAGATAATTTATTTAACACTAAATATCAAACCTCATGTGAAAATATTGTGCGATAAAGTGTTACTCTTGTCATGACTTAGACTTTTTCTTCTTTCATGGCTAATGCATTTTAGTGTTGTTTGTATTTATTAGGTAGAAAATTGTCTAAATACTTGAATATGATTAGTTATGTATTTTTTGAGTTTTTTTATTCTTCTCAATTCTGATAGAAAATGATTATTAATATATGCTAATTTTTAAATCAAAACTATAAATTTATGATAATTTTTAAATTCCTTTTGTTTAAATGCCATTTGTGATCATCTAGGTTTAAACCATGTTTAATTTCGCTATGAAATATGACCTTTTTTCAATGTCTTTGAACATGTCAAAAGAACAAATAAATATTAGTGAAGTGCCATATGTAAGGGAGATTAGATATTTTAGTGGTACATTCTATAATCAGGTTACATCGACTAATTTGCATTTATATTATTTTAGCATAGCATGGCATTGCAGCGGGTGATTTGCGCACAGACGATCATTTACAAAGCTTAGCTTTACTGACTTCACAGATTATTGCTGCATCGATCCAAGAAACATACAGATTTCACAATCAGCATCGGCATTTCCCTCCTTTTCAAGAATCAGAAAGAAATTGTATTTGTACCAACGGAATTGGACTAATAAATCCCAATAAATTTGAAGATTTAGAGAAGAATATGGTGAATGCAGGCGCAGGAAAGCGCATGGTGTACAGAGTTAGATCTTCGACGACAGAGGACGGGAAAAGAGTATATTCAGTTCTTTCATGCGCTGACGATGTTGAGCACAGAAGGCATCGTAAAAATCCCTTTGATACAAAATATGTCCAAGCCGTACTCTCCACATTTGAAACGGTAAGTCTTCTAGCCACCACTCAGTCGTCATCTCATGAAAATGTAAATACTTCAATTCTAGATGAAGATGTTATGCAGTAGAAGGTAACTTTTGTAGGCTAGACGAATTGGCTATTTATAATGGAACGGGGAAATAGGTGACAGTAGTAAATGACATTTTAATTTGCTTTCGTGTGCACAATTAGGGTTTTCCTTGAATAACTTGTGGTCCGTGGACCTTAGACATTTCAGGGCCTGTGATCTCGAATTATCTGCATCTCTAGAAGTCCAATCTTCAAGGAATATATTAATCTCATTTATCCATTATCACGTAATAGAAAACTAGAAGGACGACGAGCTGAAGGACTTTGATGGCCAAATATGACTGAAAGGTCGATGATAGCTTCTACGAATAACGAGAATTTATAAAATTGCAAACATAGAACACCGTGTAATTTGTAGTTTAATCAAAGAACAAAGCTAGGCGCATAACTGTCACGAAAACTCAGGTTGACGAACGGTGTAAATTATCTTGTTCCAAGTCTGAAATTCAATGCTGAATCTGATGGAAGTGTATACACGAAAATGCTTTCTCAAATATTACATGACAAATATCTCTTTTAAATGTTTGGTTCTCCATTCCTGAAACATAGCACACGTAGAAGGAGATGGTTATGGTGGTTATTGTGCAATGCATGTCTATTGTCTATAATAATCAAGCACGTGGAGTGTGATTATGAAGTCAATACAATCAATCACATGGAGTGTGATTATAAAGTCAATACAGCTACTGTGCAATAGGCAGTCGCACATTATTGGATACCTGCATCATCACTACGCTACCCTATCAAATAGGTAATAAGCTCAACACTACTCCACATGGCACACACCACTAGGTTGCCACTTGCACAAGTCTCTTAATTCAGAGCAGATTACCATGGTAGTGATAAAATAACATGTAGGAAAGTGGCACAACTTCTCACACCTACCATAGCTAGTGAAAAGAAGCAGAGGTGCAGAATATGCTTCCTACACTAATCAATGAGAGAAGAATGTGCATAAAATACAATATATAGTTGCAGCAAACAAACCATTAAACAACGATTTCCTTGGGAAAACCCTTCCAGGAGAAAAAAAAACACACGTTCCAAAGCGAGAGCTCAATGTATTATTAGCAACTAGTTACAATACTGTCACAGAGATTTGCTCTTAATAGCAGTATTTAGCAGCATCTAGAGAAATTTTGGCATCATAACAATACCCCTTTATCAAATGCTTAATACCTCCAAACCAAGTAGTCAATATATAGGCATAATTGCATGCAGCAAACACTCCGCATGCAAGACACATAGCATGCATTGATTGTTCACATGCATGTATTGAGTGGGGCACATGCATGCCTAGATGCATGACTTGCATGCATTCCCTAAGGTGTGTTTCATGCATGTCTTATATGAGTGAAGATGCTAAGTTTGCACACATATCCACATGCATGAGCTGCATACATGCATGCATTCAAGGTGTATGACACACCTTTCTTAATGTTCCCGCACTTGTTATATACCTTGCTAGAGCACAAGGGAGAATACCTCAAACTGTGAACCAATTGCTACGATTTGTGAGGCCCATAGACTCACTACACCACTTGAATTTATTTGTGCTCATTGGCTTTGTCAATGCATTTGCAACATTCTATAAAGTGTCAAATTTGTTGAGTATCACCTTTCCGTCCTCTACCATATTTCGAATAAAATGGTATTGGATCTGAATATGCTTTGTATTTGTATGAAAGGTTGAGCTCTTTGCCAAACAAATAACACTATTACTATCACATTGAACTATAATAGCTCTTAGACTTACCCTACATCTTAACAATGTTTCATAAGGTAAATGGCCTACTTACTGCCATGAGTAGTTGTCATATACTCTTCCTCTATAGTGAACAAGGTGATCACATCTTGTTGCTTGCTCATCCAACTCACTGCTCTGCCAAATAGTCAAAAGACATATCTATAGGTAGATATCCTCCTATCTACATCCCCTGCCTAGTCGGAATTCATATAATCTTGTATATCCACTGAACAATTGACTTCTTCTCATCCCCTTTTGGCTGCACAACTATGGGATAAAAATTACTTGAAAATAACATTTCTGCTATACAAAACTTTCTCAGCCATAGGATCCTAAACTTGTATCCTTTAACACCAACACCATAATTGATGAAGATAAATTTCATCGCATTGTTATAGAACTGTGACTGCTTCTCCTTAGGCTCATGAGTGTATGCTTTGCAACCAAAAACACAAGATGTTGAAGTGAGGGCTTTCTTCCCATCCAAACCTCCATAGTGGTCCATGTTACCCACCAAAAGTGGGTAACCCCTAGTGTTAGTTTTTGTAGCATTGAAGGTTTTCTAGTCTCGAAACTTTGTGGAGAGTGTAATATTCCAAATTAGCAGTCAGCTAATTGGAATATTAATTTTTGTCAAAATTTTCCTTTTCTAATGTTAATAGAAAAGAAAGTGGGTAAGGGTGACCCACAAATAAACTTTATGATTAAATCACTTTCCTAAAGTCACCAAGGCAAAGATTAGAGTTGGAGTGGGATTCGTGGGGTCAGCATCACGCAGAAGGTTGCAGCCTAGTGGTAGCGCAGGAGAGGCAGCAACGTAGGCAACGCTGTGACAATGTGGGGGCAACAACAGTGCAGTGATTGACAGGCAGAGGTGGCAACGCAGTTCAGTGGGGCCCAAGGGAACGTTGGGGGCTCAGCTAGGTAAAAGAGGATGAGAGCAGCTCATTCCTCATTCATTTAGCATCTACTGAATTTTCTATCTGAAAGACTGAAAGCACGCTTGAGCAATTTAGTCGAGTCTGCAGTGTTGTTTAGCACAAAGATTTCCTGAGCAGAGATCTCAACCTCATCCTCAGGGGACTTCGAGTGCCTGCTCAGGAGAGGAGTCACTCGTAGTTTTGAGAGGGAAGTCACAGTCACACATCTAGGCAATACGCAGTCCCTTCATGACAGTGCAGAGGCCGCGCAGGCACAATTATGCAGCTCAGTGAGGAGCAACACTTGGGGAGAGAGGAGAAGGAGCAGGTTGCTGCCGGGAGTTTGATGAGGGAGCTAGTCACTTCCTAGCAGAGTTCTTGAGCATTTTTCCAGCAGTCAGCCAGAAACCAGAGAGACCAACAAAACATCGTACCAAGCCCAAGGGGGTGAATTTCTGGAAATCCTTTGCGGGTTTTTCTGGGTTTGTTGAGGAGAGTCCGGTGTCTAATTCCCTGAATTTTCTAAGCAGCAGAGCATCCTCAACATGTGGTGCCTTTTCAGCCAGCAGTAACAGTTTCAGCCATGACTGCGTAGAGGAGGAGCCACGCATAGCAGCAGTGTAGCAGAGATTTCTGAGCAGGATTGAGGAGTGTTTCAACCTGCTTTGTGCAGGCCAAGGTGCTATCTTACTAAGCACCTTCTTGTACCTCTTTCCATCAAAAATTTAATAAAATGGCTCAGATGTTTTTAGCTATATAATGGTGTTTTAATGGCTATTTTATGTTTGTTGTAGTTTTAGTATTTGTATGCTTTATATTACTGTTTGTCCTCTATTTGGGATATTATAGTGGTATCAGAGCTCATAGACTTGGCTCAGCTTGTGGAGCACACGGTCTATGACACCGGAGGATAGGCAGAACATCACATACCGAAGGTAGCGATATAGAAGCAAGGAAAGGAAGCTTGAAATCACACTAGATTAAGTAGACAATGTTTTGAAAGAAGAAGAGAATGGAAAAGCACCAATGGAAGAGGAAAGAGAGGATGGAAAGGAGTTTGCTAGCCGCCTTCTAAAGTCAATACAGGAGCTCATGAAGAGGATAAAGGAGATGGGGTAGAAGATTGTCAGAGATAACAAGTCGCAGGAAATTCCAAGGGAATTTTAGATCGGAGAGGGATCCGACACTTCCCATCACCCACTTGAGCCTAACATTGCACAACAGGTGGTCACGCACTCCACCAAGCTCTACCATGGCCACATTCCTGGCTTCGGGAGCAGGAGCTGGAGGGCCACAAGAGCCGGAGGTGGCTCGCTATGGAGAGTACTTTGCAGAGTATCATTCTTATGGGCCAGAGTTCAGAGATGCCCTCACCTTCAACGAGTTTTGTCAGTTGAAGAACAACAGTAGACCACGAGGCCAGATCAAAGGAGGGTACACGCAGGGCAATGACTTGCAACATACCATAGGCAGACTTTTCTTGCCTACTTTCGATGGGTCATCGAAATGTTTAGCCAAGGCTTGGGTGGAGAAGATGGACATTTATGTCTAGCTTAACCAGATGGTGGAGGTAGAGGCCATCAAGGTGGCAACGTTGCATCTTGAGGGGGAAGCCCATGACTAGTGGTTCCATGGGATGGCTACACTGAGTCACTCATCAGTGACAACGTATGATGAGTTCACCAGGAAGTTGATAGAAAGGTTCGATAGGAAAGACCCAAAGGAACATTTTATTGAGTTGACCAAGCTCAAACAGACGGGAAACCGAAAACTTACATTTCCGAGTTTCTGAGGCTTTCAGTGATGGTTCCAGATCTGTCTGTGCCCAGGAGAGTGTACATGTTCATTGATGGACTGGCTGAACCCTTGCTGGGCTAGTGAGGTCCACTTAGTGCACTACGCTGCAGGACGCAGTAGGGTGAACCAGGGATCTGCAGGATGCCTTGCTGAGGATGAGGGCTCCCTTGCCAATAGACCAACATTCCAGCAGAAGGGGAAGGATGTGAGAGCCCCACCACCAAGAGGGAACCAGGGACGAGGGCCTTTGGATGAAGATACTCGGAGAGATTTGAGACGGAGAAAGCTTTGCTTCACTTGTCAGGAGCTGTGGGCACCGAGTCACAGATGTCCGAAGGGAAGGCACACTACATTTAGGTTTTCTCCGACAGTGAGGGAGAAGAGGAGGCATATGAGGAGTTGGGAGGAGATGTTGGCAATGGAGCACCAGGAGGGGATGAACCACCACCACCTCCCCCAACAACAGAAGGGTCAGCGTTTGCACCGACAGGAGGGGTCCTTGCATCCTTGCGAGGAGTTCCCAAGTACCTCACGTTGAGGGTCCGAGGAATGGTTCAAGGGTAGCGTGTGTCAGTGTTGGTGGACAACGGGGCCACCCACAACTTCATTGATGCTCAGCTAGTTCAGAGGAGGGGCATACAAACATAAAACTTTGATGGGTTTTCTGTGTTGGTTCCAGGGGCCAGGACCATACAGTGCATGCGTTATGTCTCGGCACTAACATTGACCATGTGAACATATACATTGACAGATCACTTCTTTGTCGTCGATATTCCAGACACCAACGCAGTGTTGGGTGTTCAGTGGCTTATCAAACTTGGGAAGGTCACTACAGATTGGGAGACGCTTGAGATGGAATGGACGAACAAGAAGAGTGGGAAGCATGTGATGCTCAGGGGCATGCACATATACTATCCACAAACAGTTTTTGCGCATCAAATGGAGGCAGATTTCCTGAAGGGAGACATAGAGTGGGCAGTGGAGCTGAGGATTTTAGAGGCAAGTGTCTTAGGTCAGCCTACGCACCCGGATGTGCAGGCCATCCTAGACTATTACTCCACAGTTTTTGGGGACATTCCACCAGGACAGCCACCAGATCGGGGGTTTGAGCACACCATTGAGCCGGAGCAGGGCATTCAGTTTGTGATCACCACTCCTTATAGGCACCCCAAGGCCTATAGAGATGAGATTGAGAGAGCTATACATGAGCTCTTGGCATTGGGACATATCAGGCCCAACACGAGCCCATTTGCTTTTTCAGTGGTTCTGGTGAAGAAGAAGGACAACACATTGCGAATGTGCATAGATTAGAGGGCTGTGAACAAGAAAACCATGAAGAACCATTACCCTATCCCCAGGATCGATGAGCTGATGGATGAGTTGAAGGGAGCACAGTTCTTCTCCGAGATCGATATGAGATCAGGGTACCATCAAATCAGGGTGAGGGACCAGGACGTCCCCAAGACTTTGTTCCGTTGTCACTATGGCCATTTTGAGTTTTTGGTGATGCCCTTTGGGCTGACCAACGCTCCGACTACATTCCAGTCTTGCATGAACCACATCTTCTATGGTCAGTTGAGAAAATTTGTTCTGGTGTTCTTTGACGACATTCTCATTTATAGTCGCACATGGGAAGAGCATTTGCAACACATAGGGGTTGTACTGCGTATTTTGGAGGAGCAACATTTCTATGCCAAGTTGTCCAAGTGCGAGTTTGGGATGACAAAGATGCTCTACTTGGGGCATATCATCGGGGTGGACGGAGTGAGAGTCCACAAGGAGAAGATTTGGGCCATCCGGGATTGGCCGAAACTGAAGGATGTGACAGAACTCCGGGGGTTTGTGGGGATTTGCACCTACTATCGGAAGTTTGTCAAGGGGTTTTCACAGTTGGTATCACCCCTCATAGACCTCACCAAAAAGGGGGCTTTCAGCTAGATAGAGACTACGCATAGCCCTTTGATAGGGTCAAGGAGGTGATGAGCAGTTGTTCGGTTTTGGCATTGCCCGACTTCACGCAGCCCTTTGTGCTGGAGTGTGATGCTTGAGGAGAGGGGGTAGGCATAGTGTTGATGTAGGGAGGGCATCCCATAGCTTTCGAGAGTCGGAAGCTACTGCCACATGAGAGGATGTACCCCATCTATGACAAGGAAATGTTGGCTATCATGCATGCGTTAGCCAAGTTACGACAGTATATTATGGGGAATAGGTTCCGAGTGAGGAACGACCACAACAGCCTGAGATTCTTCCTTGAGCAGAAATAGCTGCAGGAGAGGCAACAAATATGGGTTAGCAAGATCCAAGCATATGATTTTGACATCGAGTATGTCAAGGGGAAGAACAACGTGGTTGCGGATGCATTGTCCCGGAGACCCACAATGCTGTCTTTGATAAGCATTGATGCAGATTGGAGGGCCCAGTTGTTGGTGGAGTACTCCCAAGATTGGTTTGCATTTGAGATCCTAGATGGGTAGGTGATTGATGACCAATATAGGGTGATGTATGAGGTCATCTACTAGCGTGACTAGATCTTTTTGGCAGGCAGCTCCCAACTGAGGGAGAATATTTTGCACGTAGCCCATGATTCATCGCTTTCAGACCACCAGGGGTTTACCAAGACACACAATGCCATCAGGTAGAGGTTTTCTTAGAAGGGCCTCAAGGAGGACGTACTCTGGCATGTTCGGGAGTGCGTAGTTTTCCAGCGGAACAAGGGGGAGCTTAATCATCCAGCGGGTTTGTTATATCCGCTTCCCATTCCGAAGGGGAAATGGGAGAGCATCTCCATGGACTTCATCACCAGATTGCCCATGGTGCAGGGCAACGATTGTATTTTTGTAGTGGTTGACTGGTTGACGAAGTATGCTCACTTCTGCGCTATTTCAGCTCGGTACACTGCTTCACAGGTGGTTGAACTATTTTTTCGAGATATCTTCAGACTTCGTGGTCTTTCAAAGACCATAGTCAGTGACAGGGACAACTGGTTCATGGGATGTTTTTGGCAGGAGCTGTTCCGTTTGGTGGGCACAGAGTTAACACCTAGAACCAACTACCACCCATAGAAAGATGGGTAGACCAAGATCGTGAACAAGTGGCTGGAGAGCTACTCGAGGAACTATGTCATGGGACAACAGAAGGCTTGGGTACACTGGCTTCACTTGGGAGAGTATTTCTACAACACTACATTCCACATGTCGATCGGTATGTCTCCATTCTATGCTTTGTATGGTTATAATGCCTTGACCTTTGTTGATGTGATGTTTGAAGCTAGAAAGGCCCCCAGGGCCAAGGACTAGATCCAAGAGAGCCAAGACATACTCTGGGCTCTCAAAGATAACTTAGCCACAACCCAAAACCATCAAAAGCTTTATGCAGATAGGGGCTGCGTGGAGAGGCAGTTTGAGGTGGATGACTTGGTCTACCTCCGTCTCCAGCTGTACAAGCAGTCCACGTTGAAGAAAAAAGGAGCTGAGAAGCTCAAGCCACACTTCTATGGAGCACATAACGTGATCAGACGGGTTGGAGAGGTAGCATACGAGCTGGAGCTGCTGTCAGGGAGTAGGATTCACAACATCTGCCATGTCTCATGCCTAAAGAAGGCTTTGGGACAACAAGTGACAACAACTATGGAGCTTCTGCCTATTGATGAGGGGGGGCATTTAATGCTACAGCCGGAGGCCATCTTGGACACTCGGGAGAGGCATTTGAGCAGTAGGACAATGAATGAATATCTGATCAGGTGGAGGAACCTTCCAGATGAGGATGCCACTTGGGAGGGGGAGAAGATCCTGCATTATCCATCCTTGCAGCTGCTTGAGGACAAGCAACGTTTTGGTGGGGAGGACTGTAATATTCCAAATTAGCAGTCAACTAATTGGAATATTAATTTTTGTCAAATTTTGCCTTTTCTAATGTTAACAGAAAATAAAGTGGGTAAGGGTGACCCACAAATAAACTTTATGATTAAATCACTTTCCTAAAGTCACCAAGGCAAAGATTAGAGCTAGAGTGGGAACCATGGGCCCAACATCATGTAGAAGACAACAACCTAGTGGCAGCGCAGGAGAGGCAGCAGCATAGGTAGCGCAGTGAAAATGTGGGGGTAGCAGCAGCGCAATGGCTGTGCAGTGATTGGCAGGCAGAGGTGGCAGCGCAGTCTAGTGGGGCCCAAGGGAATGTTGGGGGCTCAACTACGTAAAAGAGGATGAGAGCAGCTCATTCCTCATTCATTCATCATCTACTGAATTTTCTGTTTGAAATACTGAAAGCATGCTTGAGATGTTTAGTCGAGTCTGCAGTGCTGTTTACCTCATCCTCAGGGGACTTCGAGTGACCGCTCAAGAGAGGAGTCAAACACAGTTTTGAGAGGGAAGTCATAGTCACACATCTGGGAAATACACAATCCCTTCATGATGGTGCAGAGGCAATGCAGGCACAACTACACAAGTCAGTGAGGAGCAACACTTGGGGAGAGAGGAGAAGGAGTAGGTTGCAGTTGGGAGTTTGATGAGGGAGCTAGTCACTTCCTAGCAGATTTCTTGAGGATTTTTCCAGCAGTTCCTTCTAGCAATCAGCCAGAAAACCAGAGAGACCAACATAACAACGTGCCAAGCCCAAGGGGGTGAATTTCCGGGGTCAAAATTTTTGGAAATCCTTTGCCGGTTTTTCTGGGTTTATTGAGGAGAGTCAGTGTCTAATTCTCGAAATTTTCTGAGCAACAGAGCATCCTCAACACGTGGTGCCTTTTCAACCAACAACAACAGTTTCAGCGAGGATTGCGTAGAGGAGGAGCCACGTAGAGCAGCAACGTAGCAGAGATTTCTGAGTAGGGTTGGGGAGTGTTTCAGCGTGCTTTGTGCAGGCCAAGGTGCCATCTTCCTAAGCACCTTCTTGTACCTCTTTCCATTAGAAATTTAATAAAAAGGCTCATATGTTTTTGGCTGTATAATGGTGTTTTAATGGCTGTTTTTTGTTTGATGTAGTTTTAGTCTTTTTATGCTTTATATTACTGTTTGTTCCCAATTTGGGATATTATAGAGAGGCTAAAACACGTGATCTTCATAACCCATATTTCGTTTCTGGAAATTCAACCTAGAAGTGCCTCAATTAGATTATTAGCCCATTTTTAATTATTTCCTAAGTCTAAACTTAGGGAAAGAGGTTAATTAATCAGAATTAATTGAGATAAGGTGAGAATTCTCTAGAAACTCACATGGATCGACTCCAATATGATCTTGGCCCTTTATTAAGTTTTAATTTTGGCCATTGGTGCTCCAACAGAGGATTATAAGAAGAAGTCGATGGGTAGATGGAGAATACACTTATGGGGTTTGATTTCCTTACAGAGTTCAATTTTCCAGAGAGCCAGCAGTGTCGAAAGAGTTCGAGCTTCAGTAGGGAAGCAAAAACAAAGAGGGGCGGGATAGTGAGTCCAGAGGAAAGGTTTTCTAGATCCGGAGAGCACATTGCAGAGAGGCAGAAGAATCACAGTGAGGGTGACACAGGAGCCGCGAAGAAGCCTCTAGAGGCAGTTCGATTTTTCTAGAGAGAAGCCAAGTTTCAATTCTAGAGGCCAGGAAAGGGTTACAGAAGGCCAAAGAGACAGTTTCTCAGCTAGTGGCAGACAGGACGACTACAGGATCAGTTGATTTAGGCTGTGTGTGGGAAGAGATTGTGCAAGGGTGACGCAAGCCTACGGAGACCAGTTTGAATGACTCACTTGGAGCTGCAGTTAGAGCTCGAATTTTCCTATGGGGTGAGGAAAATTTCTCACTAGATTTTTTCCAACATTTTTCTCTGTAGGATTGCTAGATTTCAACATCTAGTTGTACTCAGATTTTTCTCTTACTATTGCATAATAATAAAATCCTCAGCTGCTGCACCGGTTTTCCCAAGATGGGTTTTTCCAGGGGCATTTGTCCAAAAATAATTGTGTTAACTATTATGTGTATGCTAGTATTTTCTCAGTTTCCAGTGCTATTTTTTTTTTCGCAGTTTATATGTGAAGGTTGTAGTGTGAATTATTTGGTATTTTCCGTAGCAGATAAATTGTTAAAATAACAATTAGAAAAATAGTTTCCAGTTGTTGCAATAGGATTTTAGTCTTGAAATTTTCACATGGTATTAGAGCGAGATTGATCAAGTGGGAAGTTCATAAGCAAAAATCAAAAGTTGTCCAGATTCATAGGGAGTCTCGTAGCTCGATTTCCAGATTTATGTAGAAGTTGGCTTAGCAGATCGAATTGCTGGGAAGAGGGTTCAATTTTTCCAATGCAGGTGACAGGAAAAATTCGCAGAGCCTAGGAGTAGTTCGAGTAGGTAGTAGCAAATCCGGTAAACAGTTTTGGTTAGGCAAATCAGATTTTTGTTGAGCAGATTCCTTGCTTGGACACAAAAGGATTTTGCAGCAGCAAAATCAACGTCAAGTGGAAGAGAAAGAGCATACCTAGAGGGAAAGTTTCTCTCAGGGGATCTCGAGTTTTAAAGATCCGATTTTCTAGTTGTAGATTGGTAGTAGTTGTGAACATATTTTCTCACTCCAAAAGGAAGTGCGAGTAGTAGATTCAGCGTTCGAGCAAGGAAGAGAGGGAGCTTCCAGGTTTATTTTCTCTAGTTTTGAGTGTCTAGATTTTGCAGCTCTGCAGGGATGACCATACGAGATCGCTAGAGGAGGCTGTCTGAGTTAGCCAGAATGCAGATCTAGGCAACAATTCGACTTCTAGTTGTCAGAAACAAGTGCCGGAGGAAGTGCAAATTGTCTAGCGCGAGTTGCAAAGAAAGGGTCCCAACTAGGGACTAGGGTTGAAAGGATATAGTGGGGCACCAGATCCAGGAGGAGGAGTATGAAACTCCAACGTGTCAGATGGGCAGGGTCCATTAAGGTGTCCTCCTCATGGATCATTACCTGGCTACAGGGGGCTCACCGTATTCAGTAGTAGGATGGATTAGTGTCAGTGTTGTAGTCAGATTCCCGAGTGCCAGTTGTAGACTAGTGGCAGTCAAGTGTTAAGGAGCGCAGTGCAGGGTTGGCAACAATGTAGAGTGGCACAGTGTAGATTCAACAGTATCGCAGATTCTTCAATAGATAGCGCAGGTGCTAGTAGCAGTCAGGACACAAGAGACAAATGCAACAAACACAGTTGATTCAATATTTAGGATGCTTCTTAGTTGTTGTTGTTGCAATTGCAACAACAATAGGTGAGAGGACTTGCAGTGAAGATGCAAAGTTGGCAATAGTATGGTAGTGTCAACAACAACATGAATGCAGCGTTAGAGTTGCACAGTGGTTGGTGGGCAGTGGCCAGACATCAACAACGTGATAGAGGGTGGTACAGAAACAGGATGTTGTGATAGGAGGTGCAACACTAGAATTGTGAGAGAACACCTTCCTCGCGAAGAGGGAGTGTTATTTTCTATAGCATCGAAGGTGTTCTAAGCTTGAAACCTTGTGGAGAGGCTAAACCACATGAGATCTTCATAACCCAGAAATAATTTATGGAAATTCCACCTAGAAGTGCTTCAATTAGATTATTAGCCCATTTTTAATTATTTCCTAAGTCTAAACTTAGGGAAAGGGGTTAATTAATTAGAATTAATTGAGATAAGGTGAGAATTATCTAGAAACTCACATGGATCGACTCCGATATGATCTTGGATGTTGATTAAGTTTTAATCTTGGCCATTGGTGCTCCAACAGAGGATAATAAGAAGTCGTCGATCGGTAGATGGAGAACACACTTGTGGGGTTCGATTTCCTTAGAGAGTTCTTTTTTCCAGAGAGCCAACTGTGCTAGAAGAGTTCGAGCTTCAATAGGGAAGCAAAGACAAAGAGGGGAAATGTTTTCCAGATCCAGAGAGTGCATTACAAAGAGGTAGAAGAACCACAGTGAGGCTGACGCAAAAGTCTCTAGAGGCAATTTGATTTTCCGGAGAGAAGCTAAGTTTCATTTCCAGAGGTCGGGAAAGGGTTCCAGAAGGCCGAAGAGATAGTTTCTCAACCAGTGGCAGATAGGACGGCTACATGATTAGTTGATTCAGGCTGTGCGTGGGAAGAGGCTGCTCAAGTGTGATGCAGGCCTACACAGACCAATTTGACCTACGTTATGCAAGAAATAAAGACAAATCATTAAAGTAAAAGGCGCACCAAAGGGGTGGAAAAGTAGGTCGAGGAAAGTGGTAACTCATAATGCTACGATTTCCCCCTCTTGTCATCATTATATTTAAGATGTTGGACCTCCTTCGGTTGGTAACATGGCTATTGCCATCTTTTTTGAAGTCTTCCCATTCCATGTGTTAGAAAATTAGAAAGGCAGAAAGATTTTCTTGTGTTGAAAATTACTTGTTATATTCTTATTAGCTTTCTTTATGTTCTTCTCAACAAGCAATCATCAAATCAAAAGCATGAAGATCAATGAAACCAGAAGTAGGCACTCATCTAGGGCTAAAACCCCTATGAAGGGGAAAACCAAGTCAAACTCTTCCACTAGTAGATTCAAATCAAATTAAGATAATCCAAGACCTTAGACCATACCAAAAAACATCCCTCACTCCACCAAGTCAACTTCCCAAGATGATTAACCAAACTTTAGTAATTGCTTCTAGTCAAACAACTTCAACCTAGCTACAACACAGAATTTCAGCTCTCTAGCTTCTAGAATTTTGGCCCTGCTGCAGATCTGAAATTCCAGCCCTCATGTAGCAACCCAGAAACTTGCACCAGTGGTAGAAAAGAGAGAAATTCGACTTCTTCTTACTTGAAAAAAGTTTCCTTCTTCGCTAGGGTTTTCTCCTTCTACTTAGGTATTTTGCTCTTCTTTTCTTCTCTAGCTACTGCACATCAAACTTGATTTTCTTATGTTCCAAATGAGGTCGAATTGCTGCCTATATATAGTGGTTTCTGGCTACCAATGAGGTCAACTTGGTGGAGGAGGCCTATTTGACTCATTTTACGTAAAAATAATTTTCTTTTTTGACATATAAAGCCCAAGAAGGGTCCATTACATGATGACAAGGAATAAGACTCATGACATAAACCCTAGAAGCCTACAATGGATGATTTGACCTTAAAATAAAGTAATAAAGCATGAAACCCATGCTAATAAATAATTTTTCCTTCATAATAAAATTTATTTTTCTTTCCTGTTATAAATACTTTGCATCATGACTCAAATACAATTATGAATATCGACACTAGTTACATTCTCCAACACTTCCTCTTAACTAGGGAGGTATTCATAATTACATATATACATAGGTACATGGAAGATCTCAAAATGATATGATCTATGAAGAGTCACAACACACGCAATGCTACAGATTAGATACTTGGCCAGGGTATCTAACCAGGTGGGGTTAAGGTGTTTTCCAAACTTTAGCCACTATAGGTACCATCAGGCTTCAAATCTAACACCATCTCAGGGATCTAGGTGTGTATCCAAGGTCGGAGCTCCAAGACGAACGCCACCCTCCCTACTTCAGGATCTAGACATAACATAGGCCGGCCAAATTTTTTCCCAAGCATCTTGTTGTCCCAAGATTCTTCATTTCTCCATATCATCTAAACCAAATATATCCACCAATCCAAGCATGCTTCAAACATTCAACCTTCTTATGGAGAGATCCGCACAAACACAAGTCCAATTAGTTATAAACTTTCACTTTATATACATATTTAACACAAACTTTCGGGGTCCTTAATCATTTTGATGCTACTTAGATCATCATCATATTAAACACATCTCGTCGGTAGCTTTCTTCTTTAACTTCTTCAGTAGTACCAAACACAACCTCAGTACTTTTAACTCAATCAAGTCTTTTGTTTGCAACTTTATCCATTTGTAGTACTTTCATTCATTCTATCATCTCATTTTTCTTCCAAGGTATTTACTATAATTTTCATGATATTCTCTCCCTCTTAACTGGGGAGACATACCCTTTCTTTATATCCAAGCTCCCTCTCAACTTAGGGAGATCAATAGCTTCGGAGAAACTTCAACCTTTTAAAACTTCATCATTCTTTCTTATGGCAACAAGGTCATCTATACAACATTCTTGCAACTTCCTTTATCTATTATCATGATCATTATTATCAAATCATCTTCAACATCTTGAAGATTATGTACCTGCAAATATTTAACAACAAGTACAACCAAGCACAAGTATACAAAATCATGAAGTTAACTATATCAAAATCATGTCATTATAAAGGAAGCATCGAAACAATCAAGTTTTAGACATCAGATACCTAAACCTAGTTAGGTTCATCGTCAACAAGGGTTACATCTTTTACATACTAGATTTCAACAATTTGCTAGGTTTTTGTTACAAACCCTAGATTCCATCAACAAGACTTTTAAAGTCTTAGATATCAACAACTAAATCAAGTCATAAGAATTACATTTAAGGATGCAATATTATGCTCTAGAATTTATATTAAATCTACTAGGGTTTTGTTACAAACCCTAGCATTTATCAATAAAACTAAATCAAGGATATTAACAATTAAGTTAAATAAATCTCTTGCTAGGGTTTTTATTGTAAACCCTAGATTTCAAACATCAAACTTCAAAATTAAATATAGAACAATTTTGATCAGGCTAGGGTTTCATTCATATAGAAGCACATACGCCTAGGGTTTCATTCCTAGAAATTTATTTGACTATAACAAGGTTTTTGTCATAAACCCTAATTATAGGGTTTCATCATGTAATCAAGATATCAATGACAAACCCTAAAAGGCTAGGGTTTCTTCATAGCATTACCAAAATCCTAAATATCAAGAGAGTAGGATTTCATCATAAGTTCTAAACCCTAAGAACACTAGGGTTTTATTATTAACATACCCTAAGCACCAAAGGGCTAGGGTTTTGTAGCGAACCTTAAAGGTTAGGGTTTTACTAAAGTAAGCAAAAGATAGAGAATATAACAAAGGTTGATTTAATCTAAATATTAATCGCTTTAAACAAGAATCTTAATTATTCAAAACTCTAGACATGAGAGAGTTAGTAATATTTAGTAAATTTCAAATGAAGAATATTCATATCTTCTTCTGCAACAAGTTAAATCAAATCAAAACATACCTTGAGTTGTTCTTTAACAAACCTTGTAGAGTTTCTTTAACAACAAGCTTACTTTCATGATACAAGTCTTTCTTTGAAGTTTCCTCCATAATCCTTGTGTATTCTTGCAAGCTTTCCTACCAAGGAAAATACAAAGACAGGATTATGAGTATGTAATACAAATAAATCTAGGTGTGTGGAGGAATTCAAACATGAAAGAGGAAAAAAAGAACAATATACTTATATTTTGGTAAAATGGTGAAGGTTCCCTCTTAATCCAATCTTTCGAAGGGATACGCACAACTTATTAAAACAATTCAAGAACTTCTAACAAAACATATTAGATCTACGAACTCTAGAAATCAAAATAAAAGAAAAAATTTACAAAACATAAAACAATAGTCTTAGAAGGATATGCAAGAGAAGACTTAATACTATAAGTCTTTGACTTCAGATTCTTCAACCTTGTTCTTCTTAGGTGGAGCTTCATAAAAAACTGTTGCATGATCTATTTCTCTTTTCTTGTTCTTGTTCCTAGGATTTTTAGGACATTGATTCTTATAATGTCCCATTTTATGACAATGATAATATTCTAATTTAGATAGGTCAATATTTTTCTTTGGTCCTTTAAACTTCTTATTTCCTCCCTTTTTCTTGTAGTGAGCAAAATATGCATTTGAAGTGTTGTCCTCATCTTCTTCCTTCTTTATTTGGTATCATTTCATCAATGTCTTGGATCTCATCTCTTATTCGGGAGATCCTTACAAAATAGGAAGATACAGTGTCATCATTTGGCATTTTTATTGTCCTTAGTTCATTCTTGAGACTAGTAACTTGTCCAATGTTCTTGATGGTAAATAATTTCGAGAGGGCTTCATACATCCCTTGTGCAGTATCTATGTTGGATATGTAGGGGATTAGGTTGTCCTTCACTCCATATACAAATAGATTAATGGCCAAGATGTTTGTTTCCTTGTAATTTTCTTTTCGTGCATCATCTATTGGTTTGTTTACTTTTCCTAGTACAAAATCCAATACTTTGTGTTTTGCAAGGATGAGATCTATCCTCTTCTTCCATGCTCTATAGTTGGTGGCTCCTTCTAGCTTGTTTTATGTCTTCATTGAAGTTGCCATAGATTTTACAATGTCTCTTTTATTTGATATAGATAGTAGGCCTTCCTCTACTTATATGGTCCTTCTCCTTATGATCTTCCTTTGCCCCTTACTTCAATAGATCTTCAAGCTGACTTTTCCTTTCCTCCTTCACCTTAGCTCTGAAACCATGTTAGAAAATTAGAAAGGCAGAAATATTTTCTTTTGTTGACAATTACTTGTGATATTATTATATTCTTATTAGCTTTCTTTATTTTCTTCTCATCAAGTAATCATCAAATCAAAAGCATGAAGATCAATGACACCAAAAGTAGGCACTCAGCTATTGCTAAAACCTCTATGAAGGGGAAAACTGTTAATTTTAGTTAACAATGGTATATTCTATGCTTAGCACAATTACTTCAATGTTCCTTTAACAACCCAATGACAATTTCCAATTTAGTTTTCCAATAGCAATCACATAAACCATTAATCACATTGACAATAAATGTAGATAGAACATAAAATAAAATGCAAAAGACAAGCCAAGACAAGAGGACACCAGATTTGGCGGATGCCAGGGAAAAACCACAATGTGGTGAAAACCCTTTGGTCAATTCTTCTTATTATTATATCAAATGTTCAACAGAGAGAGAGAGAGAGTACAGAAGTAAATTTGACTTCCAAATCACAGTCAAAAAAACCTTGTCAATTTATGCAGTCAACTGCAGTCAAACTTCAGCCCTAACCAGAAAATCAAAGATGGTCAACGCAACATACAACCTTTTCCTTTGAAGCTTGGTCAAAGGTAGTCAAACTCGACCTCTAGCAATGGTCAAAGTCAACCCAAAATAGTCATAAATTTGTGGTAAAAATTGGTCAACCTGCGGTCAATGCAGGTCAAAGTCCTCTTGTTGCCTTAGTTCCTATGCCAAAAAATGCGGCTTGTTGAGACATAAATTCACCTTAAAAATCGAAGTTAAAGGATGCCAAAAAGTCAAAGTCAACGCTAGTCAAACTGCAGAAAATTTTGAACTTTTCGGCCTTGCAATTCTGTTCTAAAATTCGACCTCCTTGTGCCATGCGTGTGAGAGAGAGAGAATTCCCAATGATGTACGAACCAATGAGAGAAGGAGAGAGAAGAATGTGTGAGTGATGATGATGCAAAATGAGGTGAGAGGTCACTTGTATTTATACAAGTCGTTGAGGGTGAAAAGTCATGTCCATTGGGCTTCATGAGCCTACATGATGATGTAACCAACCTAAACAATTTTCACATTTGTGGGTATAAATTCAAAAATGCACTTCTGCTTTTCCAAATTGGATTATCTTTATATCAATTTCGGTCCTCTCAAAAAGAGGAATTTAATGCGATCATCATCTCCATCAACTGAGTTGTCCCAAGGTGGAATTTGGCCCTAGTTTCCAATTTTAACACTCCCTCTCAACTAGGGAGAATTCCACCTGCCAATCCGTCCATCATCATCAATCATCATGCCATCATGTCGTCATGTACCATCTCTATATCTCATCTCATCTCTGCTCTGCTAAACACTGATATGAATAATGAAGAAGAATCGATCGAGAGTGAGTCACAAGACCTTAGCACTCTCCACTGACAAAAGTCAGTCTTGATCCCAGATCAATTTGTTGTTGAACACCATGCATCTTAGACATAGGGAGTACGACAATACACGATGCATCCATTGGTAGTGCTATGGTCCCTATCCACTTTTCCCAACTCATTATCTAGATGAGAGGTTCTTCCCATGAGTCTCGGACTACATGGGTAGGATGTATGCTAGGGCATCAACAGGATAAGGTGAACCACTCATCCTGCTCATTTGCCATAGGAGAAGGAGAACCACTCACCCTATGCATATATCAATCGTAGGGGAAGGTGAACCACTCACCCTACACACATGTCAACCATCATGGGGTAACACAGGGGAAGGTGAACCACTCACCTTGTACACAACGCACCAATAGGGGAAGGTGAACCACTCACCTTATGGTCGCTCATAGCTCCAAGAAGTACCACAAGCCCCCAGGAGCTCCAAGAGCTCAATGTCCAACTCAAGCGGGACCCTCATGGGAGGGTCTTTCCACGACTCCATGTCTCTCTCAGAAGGCTAGGAATTTGACCTTCCCTAAGGGTTTTGTGAGGATGTCTACGACCTGCTCATCAGTCCTGAAGTGTTGGAGCCTTATTGCTTCCTGTTGTACCATATCCCAGATAAAGTGGTACCTAATATCAATGTGCTTGGAGCGGTCGTGGAACACAAGACTCTCTAAAAGGCGAAACCAACACATGATCAAATAGCTCACTAAAGAGCTTCCTCAACCAAACAACCTCACAACAAGCCATATTAGCAGCAATACATTCGGCCTCGGCAGTGCTTAAAGCAATCGATTTTTGCTTCTTGCTCATCCAAGATATTGAAGCAGACCCTAATGAGAAGCAACATCCAGATGTGCTTTTACGATCCACCACACTGCCAGCCCAGTCAATATTAGTATATCCATGCAGCCTCAAATTCCTGGCAGTGTATCTCAGTCCATAGTTGATTGTGCCACAAAGATATCTCAAGAGATTCTTAGCAGCAATCCAATGTATGTGATGAGGCTCGACCATAAATTGACTCAATGCTTTCACAACGAAGCATATGTCTGGACGAGAGTTTACCAAGAACATCAGGGCCCCCACAAGTTGTCGATACTTGGAAGGATTTGCCAATGCGGGCCCAGTAGCATTTCCACATAGCTTCTTGAAGTTGAGTTCCATAGGAGTAGACACAAATTTGCAATCCACCATCCCACATCTTTTGAGCAGCTTCATAATGTATTTCCCTTAAGAAAGGAAAATATCACCTAACTTTTTCCAGACTTGCAGGCCTAGGAAGTAGTGCATCAGACCAAGGTCCTTAATCTCAAACTCAGAAGCTAACTTTCTCTTGCATTGATAAATGAGAGGGCCTGCACCTATCAGAAAGAGATCATCTACATAAAGGACCAGAATGAGAGGCATGTCCTTTTCAACCTTGAAGTATAGGTTAGGGTGAGCTTCGCTCCTTGTAAATCCCAACTTCATAAGATAGTTATCAATCCTCTCATACCAAGCCCTAGGGGCTTGCTTCAACCCATAGGGGGCTTTCTTCAACCTGCACACGTGTGTCCTTTGATCTTGTACTTCGAACCCCTAAGGTTGTTCCAAGTAGACTTCCTCCTTAAGCGAGCCATGCAAGAAAGCAGTCCTTGGGTATAGGAACCACATCCCAAGCATCATTTTCATGATTGATTCGTACTCCTCATTCATCGCATCCTTCCATACTTGGTGTTTTACGGCTTTTTCGAACGTACATGGCTCAGATTGAACAATAATGCTCATAGTAGCTAAGTACCCTTGATACCTGTTCGGCTTCGTACTTTCATGGAATGTCCCTCTTGGAGCAATATGTCTTTTAGCATCTTCGAGAGTATCTTTGAGCCACAAAGGTATTTTCCTTGAGGTAGAGGGATAACCGGGAGGTGGTTTAGTGGGATCCATCGAGCCTTCAACATCGGCCATCGACTCATCCGTTGAAGGTTCATCCTCTTTTCTTGCAATATCATCATTGTACTTCCTTGGGATAGGGAGGTCTCTGGTTTTCCCAAGGGAAAAATATTCAACGAAAGTGTAATATTCCCAATTAGCAGCAGCTAATTGGAAATATTAATTTTGACTAATTTTGCCTTTATAAAGTTAAAATATAAATAAAGTGGGTGAAGGAGCACTTAGCTCACACTTAGGATAAAAGCATTCCCTAAAGTCACTAAGGAGACACATCGAATTAGTAAGGTGGGGCCTAGTGGCCAAGTGGCGTATGAGGATTGGTGGAAGGGCCTAGGTGGGGGAGAGCTTACCAAGCATAAAGGAAGGTCTCTTATTCTCCCATTGATTAGATTATGCATGCAATTATCTTCTGACATTGAGCTTAGCTTCTTTGTTGGCAAAATCTGTGCAATTTGTTATTCGATGCAAGGTGTCTCCGTTCGGAGATCCCAACCTCAGCCCCGGGGAACTTCGAGTGCCTGCTCGGGTGAGGAGTTCCATCCTTATTTTGTCAGTGGGAGTTGCAGCTATCACAAGAGGAGCCAGGGCGGAGAGAGATAGCGTAGTGATCATAAGGCAAAGACGCGGTCTTGTGGAAAGTGGATCCGGATTGGGAGTTTGAGGTGGATTCGGCCCGGGATAGTGGATAAGGGGCCACCCCTTTCCTATTCTAGTGTTTTGGTGGAGTTACGGACCAGCTTTTGGAGCCGTTCATTCAGAGCCAGCGTCCCTCCTTGAGGAAGCGTGTGAGCCTCAGGGAGTATTTTTAGAATTCGGGTATTTAGAAAAACTTTACGGGATTTTTAAGATGAGAGCCATTCCCAAAGTTTCAGAATTTTCTGAGGTGGGGAGCAGCCCCAAAGAGTTGGTTCATTCCAACAGTAGCAGCAGCACGACAACAACACCAACAACTTGGAGATTATGCAGTCATTGAGGGAGCAACCATTTCACAATATATTCTGAGAGTATTTCTACGCTTGCTTAATGCAAGCCAAGGTGCCATCATTCTGATCACCTTTGTATTCATTTTATCTTTCAGTACTTAATAAAATGGCTCAACGTTATCCATATTGTTTGTTTTCCTTATGATTTGTCTCTAGTTGCTGCATGTCTTTGTTTATGTGCTTGTATTGCTGTTTATTTCCATTTGGGATATTAGGAAAGTGACACTTATATTATTTCCACTTCTCTTTGACCAGGCACATAGATTCTAGATGCCTTTGAATTTTCACTGTAGCCCACAAATGTACCTTTCTTCCCAGATGCTTCTAACTTGTTTCATTTCTCTTTAGGCACATGAAAATAAACAGGACAACCAAATATTCTAAAATGAGAAACATCAGGTTTCTTACTAGTGAAAACTTCTTCTTGTGTCTTGAAATCCAATGCTTGATGCGGGCTCCTATTTTGAACATACACGACAATGTTGGCAACTTCTCCCCATAAGAACTTCGATAGGCTTTGGTCATGGAGCATCGCATGGGTGGCTTCTATGATTGTTCGATTCTTCCTTTCAGTAACTCCATTTTTCTTAGGAGTGTATGGAGTGGTGGTCTCCCTTTTAATGCCAGTCTCTCTGCAAAAGTCATTGAATTCATTTGATTCATATTCGGTTCCATTATCGATTCTCAATATTTTGATCTTCTTCCCTGTTTGATTTTCCACTAAGCCTTTGAAAGAATGAAACCATTTGAACACTTCTTCCTTCTTCTTCAAGAAATAGATCCACGTTTTGCGAGAGAAGTCATCCACAATAATTGCGTGGTATAAATATCCTCCTAATGATGTTACGGGAAACATACTAGATAGATCATAATGGACCGATTGAAGAATGTCGATTGTTTGACTTTCACTTGAAGGGAATGGTACCCTTGTGAAAATTTCAATCCTGAAAATATTTCTGCAGTGATAGATTTATTTCTCCTAATTATTCTTTCCAATAAGTTACTTATAGAATTTTTTCCGATGAGATTGAAATAAATACTACTGCAACATTCACTCAAGTATATGCAGAGAATCGAACAGTAAGAAATACAAGCATAAGAATCAATCACATAGACACAATTATTTTTGGATAATTGTCCCCGGAAAAACCCATTGTGGGAAAACCGGTGCAACAGATGAGGGTTTATATATTATTCTTCAACAATGAAATTCTTTACAAGGAAAAGACTGGCAGACTTCTTTGGAAAACACCTGAGATAAATTCTCACGAACCCTCTGGAGAATTTCTGAGATCGGGGAGACTCACAACTCCTCTGTGCGTCCCTCTGTGCATCCCTCTGTGCGGTGCTTGCATGGGCTCTATCTTTGTGTGACTCTTAACCTCCCTTCTCCAACCTTAATCCTTCTTTCTCTCGACCTTATCTTGCTTAACTCCAGCTTCTTCCTGCCCTGCAACTCTCCCGGTGAAATCGAATTATGTTCCTTGAGGAATCGACTTCCTTCGGGATTGCGAGTTTATGCAAGCTTGCTTTCCAAATGACCCTCAAGCCTTCTTTTATAATCTTCTCATTGATGAATCAACTGTAATATTCCCAATTAGCAGACAACTAATTGGAATATTAATTTTTGTTAAATTTTTCTTTTCTAATGTTCAATAGGAAATAAAGGGGTAAAGGACCCATAACCCAACCTTAGAATAAAATTACTTTCCTAAAGTCACTAATACAGATAATTAAAATCAAGGTGGGGCCCATGAGGCCAAGTGATAGCTTCCCAGTGACCGCGCAGGAGAGGTGGCAGCTTAGTCAGCGCAGAGGCAATGTGGGGACAGGCAGCGCAGTGGCAGCGTGGGGACAGGTCGCGTAGAGCAACGCAAGGACAACGTGGCAGAGGGACAACGCAACACTAGTGGGCCCAAGGGAACGTTGGAGGCTCAATAGCATAAAAAGGAGATGAGGGCAGTCATTTTCATTCATTCATACATCTTCAGAATTTCTGTCTATCTAGACCAGAGCACGCTTGAGCTGTTTAGCCAAGTCTGCAAGTGTTGTTTAGCACACGGGTGTCTTCGAGCGGAGATCCCATTCTCGTCTTCGGGGAACTTCGAGTGCCCGCTCTGGAGAGGAGTCCTACCTTCAGTTTTTGTGAGCAGCATCATCAGTTCAGCACCAAGCATACGCAGTTCTTCCCAGGGCAGCGCAGTCAATCAAAGGATTATGCAATCTAGGAGTGGAGCAGCTCCGGGATAGGAGGAAGGCTGAGATATTTCAATCCAGAGTCTTGTTAGGGGATCAGCCCTTCCATAGCAGAGTTCTTGGGCAGTTGGCAACCATTCTTTCCAATAGTTCAGTTCAGAGGCCAACAAATGTACCCAGCCCAAGAGGGTGATTTTTCGGGGTTAGCCTTTTCGGAAATCCTTTGCGAGTTATTCTGGTTTTTTGGAGGAGAGTCCGGTGTCCGAGTCCCAGATTTTTCTGAGTAGCAAAACAACCCCTTTTCATAGTCCCTTTCCAACCAATAGCAACATTTCCAGTAGGGAAGCGTAGAGAGGAGCCACGCTGAGTAGCAAAGGAGCAAAGTTTCTAAGCAGGGAAAGAGAGACCATTTTAGCCTGCCTAGAGTAGGCCAAGGTGCTATCCTTCTGAGCACTATTTGTACTTGTACCTCATTTAAGAAATATTAATAAAATGGCTCAACAGTTCTGGCTTATTTGCAGTGTTTTTCATGCATGCTTCTATTTGCTGTAGTTTTAGTCTTGTGTTTCTTTGTATTACTGTCAATTCCCAATTTGGGATATTACAGTGGTATCAGAGTTCATAGACTTGGCTCAGCCTGTGGAGCAATTGGTCTATGACACCCGGAGATAGAGAGTACATTACATATCGGAAGCAGAGGTACAGAAGCAGAGAGCGTAGGCTCGAAACCACACTTGATCAAGAGGACAACGTTCTGGTGGAGGAAGGCAAGGGGAAGGCACCAATGGCAGAAGAAAGAGATGAAGAGAAGGATTTTGGTAACCTCCTTTTAAAATCAACGCAAGAGCTCTCCAAGAAAACATAAGAGATGGGACAAAAGTTTGCTGGAGAGAACAAATCCCTCGGCTGGGACTGCATCACCCTGGCTGGTGCTGTGTTGCCCCGGCTGGGACTGCGTCACCCTGGCTGGTGTTGTGCTGCCGTTGCGTTGGCTGGGTCTGCATCACCTTGGCTGGGCTTACACAGCCTCTGTGCAGTCTCTGCATGATGTTGGCTGAACTGCGTACTCCTGGCTGGCTCTGCACTGACTCGTACTCATTGCCCCTCTACCTTGCTATATTATCGGCCTTGGATCAAATCATCCCTCATTGATCTCTGCCCCTCACTACACTGCAAACTCGTTTCAAATTTCTTAGCAAAATCTCACCCCAGAAATTCGACTTAACTTCAGTGCTTTGCCAATGTGTGTATGTCTCCAACTGACCCAAAGCCTCTCTTATACTTTTCTCGTTGGAAAACCAATGACCGTGATCTAATCTCTAATCGACGACTCAGATTAAAAGATTGCTTGATCCACGTCTATTAGAACATTTCATCACACGTGTTTAATTAATTCACTTTAATTTTTCGAATTCCCTAAAATTAAAAAAATTAATTATTTGAATATCTCACACACCATATGAAATTTCTCCAAACGCTTTCTGGGTTTTGGAGGTCTTGTGTGTCTTAGCCCCTCCACAAAATTTCAGGGCTAGAGCACACCCGATGCTACCTCAAAATCTCAACACTCCCTCTTAGCGAGGAGTGTGCTCTAGTAATACATTCACACCAAGTATTTCCTGATATTGGCATCGGTCTCTGCACTGCTGATGCTTGGCCTGCTGCCCTCCATCCACTGCGTTGTTGATTTCTGTACTACTGCCCATCTCACTTCTACTATCACTGCCACATCTGTACTGCAGCTCCCTCTCAATTTCTGCACCGTGCTACCCATAGCAATGCCACTGCTAACTGCTGCACTACAACTCAGTTGCTGAGAAGTAAGAAACTGAAAGACTCTGCCCAACTGTTTGACAGATAAGTCAAGTTGCCCTCCACCACTGAAGCTCCCTGGATGTTGATTTACGCTGTCCTCCTGGAGATACTGTCATGCTGCAACACTGCACTGTGTGAGCACAACTTCTCTGCGCTGCTGAAGTCCCATTAGCCCCTCTGCGCTGCTGCCTCCACGCTGCTATTGCCTTTGCATTACGCTGCTCCCTCTTTAGCTCTTTAGCTCCCTCTTCCGCTTCAATGTGGCCATCTGCAACAATCTCGCAACTCATCCCACTACTGTCTTAAGGATATCGTAGCTCGTATGTGATCCAAGGGTAGGGTTGACTCAAGGATCCTGCCAGTGTCTGTAGATGCTGTACAGATCCATGTCACCCCACCTCTTCTCTCGAGGCACATGAGCATTCATGGCTGCATCATCATCAGAGCCATCATCCTTTGCTGCAGCAGCCTTGGAATCAGAAGAGTTTTTGTCCTTTTTCTTAGGACAACTGCTGGCGAAATGTCCAAGATCACCACAGTTAAAGTCCAATCACTGACAGACAAGTCAGTCGGGCTGCACCTCATCACTAAAGCTCCCTTGGCTGCTGCACTGCACTGTCTCCCTGAAGCCACTGCGCTACTGTAGCTCTGCACTGACTCCTTGCGCTGCTGAAGTCCCATCAGCTTTCGTTGTTGCTGCCCCTGCACTGCGTTGCTCCCATCTACAATGTCCCAACTCTGCCCTCCGCTTCACTATGATCTCCTGCACCCATTGCTCCACTTGTCCTGCTACCATCTTAAGGCTCCCGTAGCTCGTATCTGATCCAAGAGTTGGGCACCTCAAGAATCCTGCCTCTCTCCGTCTGTAGCTTTTCTACAGATCAATATCACCCCACTTACGTCGCTTATGAGCACTCATGACTACGACATCGTCACTACCATCGTCCCCCTTTGCTGTTGCTGCCTTGTATTCAGAAGATCCCTTGTCCTTCTTCTTAGGACAATGGCTGGCGAAGTGTCCAAGGTAGCCACAATTAAAGCACCAGACCTTGGATAGGTCCCTCTTCTTCTTCCCTTGCTGCCTCTGACCCTTTGATGCAAGGACTGCATCCTCCTCCTCCTCTTTCTTTACTTTGACTGTACCATTGTTGCTGCTTTGCCTCTTGGTAAACCTCCTGATTTCCTCCTGTCGGAGGATTTCCCATGTATCCACCCAAGATGGTAACACTTCCCTGCCTAAGATGCTTTGGACAAACGTTTCCCATTCCTCGGTGACTGCATTCAGGGCAATCCTCACCAAGAGCCCCTCATCCGGAGTCGTATCCATGGCAATCAGTTGATCCCGGTTAGTCTAAAGTCTAAAGAGGAAGGGATCTATTTCCTTGCCCGTCTACATCTGGAACAACTGCATCTGATTCTTCAGAAGCATCTTTCTTTGGACGGAGCCTCCTTGATACATCGTGTCCAAAGTTGTCCACATTTCATTTGTCGTGTTCTTCTCGGCAATATGTGGCACGACGCGATCTTTGACTCCGTCCATGATCAAGTGCTTTGCCTGTGCTTGATTCTCCTTGAATTTCTTCAGAGGATCTGCATCAATAGGCACAATTAGGACATTCTCATCATCGTCCTTGATGTCGTACTCATCCAGGACTGTCAGGATCATGGCCCTCCAGATAACAAAGTTGGATATGCCGTCCAACCTGTCCTGATCTCTCAGTCCATGAGACACCATCTTTGCTCAAATCTGTCGGAACAGATACTCCTCTCCCTCTTTCTGCTGCAACACTCAATAGAAAACTGGATCTGGGTTTCTTGGCGATTAGAAACCCTCTATAGTAGCTTCTCCCTCTGATCACGGATTTCCCTCTTGGAAATCCTCTGCCAAAAAAAAACAACTGAATTAGTTCTCTACGATCACCCTCCTAATCGAATCTCAGATCTGTTTGGCGTAGATCTGCTGAGCAACTATTCTCCTCTCGCTCTTGTCACCTTTGTTACGCACGATTCTGCAACGACAAAAGCTTTGCCACACCAACAACCTCTTAAGATTTAAAGCTTCGCTTCCAGACTACAACAAATTTGCACAACGACCTCAAAAACTGGACTGCGTCCCTCTGTCTGGCCTCTGCATGAGCAGACTAGCTCAGCGCAGCCTCTGCGCAACGACTATGCAGTGTAGTTTGCTCCTGCGTCACTCTGGAAGGCTCTGTGCTACCTCTGCGTCACTCAACTGGTTTTGCGTCAGCCTTTGCGTGGCCTCTGCATTAGCCTGGGTGGGCTGCGTCCCTCCTGGTGTTGTGCTGTCCTCTCTAGAACTCTGCTGCTTCCGTTGCCTTCACTGCAACAATCTTCTTCAGTCGCTCTGCTGGTGGATCAACTTGATCTGCAATGCTCTGATGCCATCTGAATGTTTCAAAACATAAACCCTACTGCAATATCTAGATCTACTTCACCTACTTGTTTCATTAACATTTAACAAGTTATTTTACTGAATTATTCAGGAAACGTTAAAGTAGACACTAACTGTGGCCTACACATCTACAGATCATTTACTAAACAATACACACATGTGACAAGATTACACACGATTTTTCGGATAAATGTCTCCAGAAAAACCCAATGCTGGAAAACCAGTGCAGTAGCTCTAGAGGGTTTTTATTATTATGCAAAATCTGAATACAACAATCTGGGCACCAGACATGGTTGGACCTACAGAGAAATTACACAACAGATTGTACCTTTCACTCGGGGACAAAAGATATGGCTGTATCACACCCTCAAACGAGATTTATATATCACAAGCCCTTTCTGGCCCACTGGAACCCTCAGTGCCGCCTCTGCAGCCTTTGCATTAGCCCTCACTAGCCAGCGTGCCCACTGTGTCACCTTGGCTAGTGCTGCGCTGCCCTGGCTGGGACTGCGTCACCCTGGCTGGCGCTGCACTAGATGGGTCTGCATCACCCTGGCTGGGCTTACGCAACCTCTACGCAGTCTCTGCATGGTGTTGGTTGAATTGCATCCTCCTAGCTGGCTCTGCGCTGATTGGTACTCACTGCCCCTTTGCCTTGTTGTATTCTCGACCTTGGATCAGATCATCCCTTGCCGATCTCTGCCCCTCACTGCACTGCAAACTCGTTTCAAATTTCTCAGCAAAACCCGCCCCAGAAATTCGACTTAGCTTTAGTGCTCTGCCAATGTGTATGTGTCTCTAACTGACCGCAAGCCTTTCTCTTATACTTTTCTCGTTGGAAAACCAACGACTGTGATCTAATCTCTAATCAACGGCTTAGATTAAAAGACTGCTTGATCCATGTCACTTAGAACATTCTATCACATGTGTTTAATTAATTCACTTTAATTTTTCTAATTCCCTAAGTTAGACTTAGGGTCCTCATTACAAAATTAATTATTTGAATATCTTATACACCAGATGAAATTTCTCCAAATGCTTTCTGGGTTTTGGAGGTCTCGTTTGTCTTAGCCCCTCCACAAAATTTCAGGGCTAGAGCACACCCGATGCTACCTCAAAATCTCAACAACGTTATTTAGTGACTTGTGAGGTCTTCGATTTTGTATGTATACCGTTGTCTTCGTAGCTTCACCCCACAAACATTTCGGCAGATCTTGATCATGTAGCATAGCTTTTACACTTTCTTTAATGGATCGATTATTTTGTTCTGCTACTCCATTTTGCTCGGGATTATATGGGACTATCAACTCCCTCTTAATCATAGACTCTTTACAGAAAGTTATAATTTCCTTTGATGTGTATTCTCTTCCATTATCAGACTTTAAAATATTGATTCTCCTTTCTGTAAAGTTCTCTACTTCAACTTTGAATTCTTGAAATTTGATGAATACTTCATCCTAGGATTTCATTAAATAAACCCAAGTTTTCCTTGAATAGTCATCAATGAATGTTATTATAATATTCCAAACTAGCGGTCAACTATTTGGAATATTAATTTTGTCAAATTTTGGCTTTTCTAATGTTCAACAGGAAATAAAGTGGGTAAGGGGGCACACAAATAAACTATATGGCTAACTTACTTTCCTAAAGTCACCAAGGCAAATATTAGAGCTGGAGTGGGACACATGAGGCCAGTCAGATGTCAAAGACAACGTCCTAGTGGCAGTGCAAGAGAGGCAGCAACGTAGGTAACGCAATGACAGCTTGGGAGAGGTAGCTGTTGAGATTTTTGGGTAGAATCAGATGTGCTATAGCTCCAAAAATTTGTGGAGGGGCTAGAACACATGAGATCTCCAAGACCCAGAAATCGTTTGGAGAAATTCCACCCGGTGTAAAAGTTATTCAAATAATTAATTTTTTTAATGGGGACCCTAAGTCTACCTTAAGGAAATTGAAAAATTAAAGTGAATTAATTTACACATGTGGTGAGAATGTTCTAAGTGACATGGATCAAGCTTTCTCTAATATTTTAGCCTTTGATTAGTGATTAGATCATGACCGTTGATTTCTCAGCGAGAAAAGTATTAAAGGAAGGCTTCGGGTCAGTTGGAGAACACACACAGAGTCTAAGAGATCGAATTCTTCTGACGAACCAGTGTTCGGACGAAGATCAAATCTGAGTGACTCAGAGAAGCAGTGAGGGGTAGATGTAGTGATTGGTTGGAGGACCAAGAGTACAGAGCAGAGCAAGGGAAACAGATATGCAAAGGAGGCAGTGAAACCATCAGAGGGTATGACGTAGACCCTAGAGAGGGTGACACAGGCTCACGCAGGGGCAGCGCAGAGCCTCCAAGGGACAGTCTAAAATTAGCTGGAGATCAGGGTTTCTAAGTCGGCAGGGCTGAAAATCGATTTCGGGAGAAGCTGATCAGCACAGAGGAAGGGTGGCGTAGTCCCTCAGCCATGGCAACACAGGCTTACACAGTGGCACCGTAGAGACTGCGCAGAGCTAGCTAGGGTTTCACCAGTGATTGATCTGGAGTAGCAGGGACTTGCAGAGTGAGGTAAAACTCACATTTATCTCTGTTTGTTGAGGTTTTCTCTATTGGGTGAGCTAGATTATGGCATCGTAGATGTACTCAGAACATTGTTACTTAATAATAATAAACCCTCAGAACTGCTGCATCGATTTTCCAGCATTGGGTTTTTTTGGGGACATTTTTCAGAAAAATCATGTGTGTCCTTTGTCATATGTGCGCTATGTTTCAGTAAATGATTTGTATATGTGTAGGCTGCAAATTGTGTTTGCTTTGATATTTTTTTGAATATTTAATTAAATGACTTGTTAATTAAATCAAACAAGTAGGAGAAGTAAATCAATATGCTGCAGTAGGGTTTCTTTGTTCAGAGATTTCACATGGTATTAGAGCGATTGCAGATCAAGCTGAAGCCATCTGCAAGAGGCTGAAGATTTTTGCTGTAGGAAGGGTAGCTGAAGCAACACATATTTGGAAGAAGGCAGTGCAGCACCAGGAGGGACGCAGACCCAACAAAAGGGACGTAGAGCTAGTTTGCTCATGTAGAGCTGACGCAGGCCCTAGTGGGTGATGCAAAGCTTGTCAGGCTCACGTTGGACTGACGTAGTGGCTGATGTAGGCCCTAAAGGGTGACGCAGTCCGAGTTGGAGAGATGTTGTGCCGGTTGCCGGGGCTGGAAGTGCAGCTTATGATCTTCAAAAGTTGTTGGTGGGGCATCGATTCTGTCGGTGCAGAACAATGCCTAGTAAAGGTGACAAAGTAAGGGGAAACAATCCCTCAGCAGATTTTCTTGTCAAGGAATCTGAGATTCGATCAGGAGGGTGATTCGACAGAATTGGCGGAGGATTTCCTGGAGGGAAATCAGTTGTCAAAGGGAGCAGTTTCTCTAGAGGGTTTCTATCGCCAAGAAACCCAGATTCGATCCTCTGTTGAGTGTTGCAGCAGTAGAAGGGAGAAGAGGACCTGTTTTGATTGTTTGAGCAGAGGTGGCCCTGTGCGAACTGATAGATCAGGATAGGTTAGACGGCGTGTCTAACTTTGCGATCTGGAAAGCCAGAATCCTGACAGTCTTGGAGGAGTACGGTATCAGAGACCACGCAAAGAATGTCCTAGCTGTGTCAACCGATGCGGATGCTTTAAAGAAGTTCAATGAAAATCAGGCGCGGGCTAAGCGCTTGATCATGGATGGAGTAAAGGATCACGTGGTCCCACACATTGCCAAGAAGAAGACGACAAATGAAGTGTGGACAACTTTGACCACGTCGTATCAAGGTAGCTCCGTACAGCGGAAGATGCTTCTAGAGAACCATGCAGATGTTCCAAATGCACAAGGGAGAGGAGATCGATCCCTTCCTCTTCAGATTGCAGACTATCCAAGACTAGCTGATTGCCATGGGGGCAACTTCGGATGATGGGCTCATGGTGAGGACTGCCCTGAATACAGTCATCGATGAGTGGGAGACCTTTGTCCAAAGTATCTTGGGCAGAGCACAACTCCCAACAGCACATTGGAGCAGAGCTTACGCAGTGCAGAGCAGCAACAACGCAGAGGCTCTAGAGAGACAGTGCAGAGAAGCAGCAGAGGGTGCTTCAGTGATGAGATGCAGCCAGATTGACTTGTCTGTCAGTGATTGGGTGATTGTCCAGTCAGTTTCTTACTTCTCAGCAACTGAGTTGCACTGCAGGAGTTAGCAGTGGCAGTGCTATAGGCATCATGATGCAGCAATTTGAGAGGGAGTTGCAGTATAGATGTGGCAGAATCATGTGCAGCAGTACAGAAAGCAGCAATGCAATGGATGGAGGGTAACAGGCCAAGCATCAACAACGTGGGGACCGATTCCAGAGATTAGGGTGATGCTTCAGTGGTGAAGTGTTGCTAGAGCACATTCCTCGCTAAGAGGGAGTGCTGAGATTTTGGGGTAGTATCGGATGTGCTCTAGCTTCGAAACTTTGTGGAGGGGCTAGAACACATGAGATCTCCAAGACCCAGAAATCATTTGGAGAAATTCCACCCAGTGTTAAAGTTATTCAAATAATTGAATTTTTTAATGGGGACACTAAGTCTAACTTAGGGAAATTGAAAAATTAAAGTGAATTAATTTACACATGTGGTGAGAATGTTCTAAGTGACGTGGATCAAGTTTTCTCTAATCTTAGTTGTTGATTATTGATTAGATCACGACCGTTGATTTCTCAACAAGAAAAGTATTTAAGGAAGGCTCGGGGTTAGTTGGAGAACACACACAGAGTCTAAGGGATCGAATTCTTTTGACAGAGCAGTGCTCGGACAAAGATTAGATCTGAGTGACTGAGAGAAGCAGTGAGAGGCAGATGTAGTGATTGGTTGGAGGACCAAGAGTACAAAGCAGAGCAAGGGAAGCAGAAACGCAGAGGAGGCAGCGCAGCCATCAAAGGGTGTGATGTAGACCCTAGAGAGGGTGACACAGGCCCACGCAGGGCTCACGCAGGGGCAACACAAAGCCTCCAAGGGACAATATGAAATTAGCTAGAGATCGCGGTTTCTCAGCCAGCAAGGCTGAAACTCGATTCCGGGAGAAGCTGATCGGTGCAAAGGAAGGGTGACGTGGTCCCCCAGCCAGGGCCACGTAGGCTTACACAGTGGCAGCATAGAGACTCCGTAGAGCTAGCTGGGGTTTCACCGGTGACTAATCTGGATCAGCCGAGACTTGCAGAGTGAGGTAAAACTCACATCTATCTTTGTTGGGTGAGCCAGATTATGGCACCCTAGATGTAAACAAAATATTGCTGCTTAATAATAATAAACCCTCAGATTGCTACATCGGTTTTCCCGCATTGGGTTTTTCCGGGACATATGTTTGAAAGATCATGTGTGTCCTTTGTCATATGTGCGCTATGTTTCAGTAAATGATCTGTATATGTGTAGGCTGCCGATTGTGTTTGCTTTGATATTTATCTGAATATTCAGTGAAATAACTTGTTATTTAAATCAAACAAGTAGGAGAAGTAAATCAATATGCTCCAGTAGGGTTTTGTAAATTTTTGTAGATGTTCTATGCTTGATGCAACTTTACTTTTATTATAGCAATCACACAAATGGTTAAGTAAAATGCTGATAGAACATATCAATGGATCTTATAGAAGACAAACCAGAAACAGAAAAATGTGATGGTGCGTTACGGCGGTCAACAGGATGCTTCAACCAGCAAAGTCTCCTTGATCAGCCAACCCAGAATGTGTCACAACAATCCTCAAATCAACTACCGAGTCAACCCAAGTCAACTCCAGAAAAGTCAACGCAGGGCAGCAAGCTAAAAGTCAACGCAGCAACAAGTTCGGTCAACCTTTTGACCTCGATTTCTGTGCCAATGTGTACGGCCTCCCAAAATCGAACTCTCCAACAATTTTCAGCCCTTTCGGACCATGCGTTGACCAAAGTCAACGCTGGTCAAACTTCGTTGGAAACCCTAGCTGCAGAAATTTCGTCCTTCCTCTTGGCCATACAGATTCGTCCTTCTTCTTCACACGTGTGGGCTGAACTTAACCTCCAAGGAGCTCGTACTAAATCAGATGAGAGAAGAAGATGTGTGTTTAGTTGTTGTGAAATGCTTTCCAACTTTGCCTGTATTTATATCCATCATTGAGGTGTGTGACACATCTGCTGGGGGTGCAAAACCTTAAGGCCAACCTGCACATATAATTTATTATAAATAATAAATTCAAAATAAATGTTCTGCTCATCGGATTAAGATATATTTTATATGGATTTTACACCTCTCCGAAAGAGGAATCCAACAAAAATATTAGCCTCTTAATCCGAGCATCACAACATGGAGTTTGGACCTAGTTGTCCAAATTTAACACTCCCTCTCAACTAGGGAGAACTCCATCCATCAGTGCAATCAAACATCGTGCGTCATCCCGCCGTAACTTGCTTTGCTGGCCTCTTTATTTCAGAATAGAAGTGGGTCAGTCACAAAGACATCATCCCCCGGCTGACAAATTCAGCCCAGAGGTCCGAAACCTCTATCAGACTCACAAAGAGTCTCCAACCAACCCGAAGTTGGTTCATCTGACCCGAAGTCAGGCAGAGGTCCCAGACCTCACTAAACTTGATCCTAGATCAAGTGGTTGGACCGTGCCATCCTAGATAGAGAGTACGGCAATCTCTGATGCGTCCATCAGTCTTTGCTAATAGTCTCTAGCTTTTCCCACCTCATTGGCCAAATGAGAGGTACTTCCCATGAGCCCCGAACTCAATGGGTAGGATGCATACGGGGCACAGATAAATGAGAGGCGAACCAGCTCAATAATCACAAGGGTGGGGCAGAAGCATTATGAGTGCTTATAGCTCCGAGAAGCTATCCCCAAAGCCCCCCAGAGCTCCCAGAGCTCATCGTCCAACAGAACCCACATCATAGGGTCTTTCCACGACACCAAGACTCTCACGGAAGGTTAGGAACTTGACCTTCCCCAGGGGCTTAGTGAGAATATCCGCGACCTGCTCATCAGTTCCTATATGATCGAGCCTTACGGCGCCTCGCTGTACCATATCCCGGATAAAGTGGTACCGATATCAATATGCTTGGATCGGTCATGGTACACAGGATTCTCAGTCATACGAATCCCACTCTGGTTATCACAGAGTATCACAGTGGTATCTAGCACATGTCCAAACAGCTCACTAAAGAGCTTACGCAACCAAACTGCTTCACAACAGGCCATACTTGCAGCAATGTATTCGGCCTCAGTGGTGCTCAAAGCCACCGACTTCTGCTTCCTGCTCATCCATGAGATCGAAGCAGAACCAAGATTGAAGCAACATCCCGATGTGCTCTTACGATCCACCACACTGCCAGCCCAATCGACATCAGTATATCCACGGAGTGTCTCACTCCCGGCAGTGTATCTCAGCCCATGGTTTATCTTGCCCCGAAGATATCTTAGAAGATTCTTGGCACCAACCCAGTGAAAATGATGAGGCTCAACCATCTGTTGACTCAAAGTGTTCACTGCAAAACATATATCCGGTCGGGTGTTCACTAAGAACATCAAAGCTCCTATGAGTTGACGATACTTAGTAGGATTGGCCAAGATAGGCCCAGCAGCGCTGCCACTCAACTTCTTGAAGTTGAGTTCCATTGGTGTTGACACGGACTTGCAGTCCACCATACCAAATCTCTCTAGAAGTTTCACAATGTATTTTCCTTGAGAAAGGAAAATCTCTCCAAGTCTCTGCCAGACCTCCAGGCCTAGGAAGTAGTGCATCAGCCCTAGGTCCTTCATCTCGAACTCAGCAGCGAGCTCCCTCTTACATTGATGAATGAGAGGGTCAGCACCTGTCAGGAAGAGGTCATCCACATATAGCACTAGAATGAGAGGCTTCCCCTATACAACCTTGAAGTAAAGGTTCGGATTAGCATTACTTCGAGTGAAGCCCAGCTTCATCAAGTAACTATCCATCCTCTCGTACCAAGCTCTGGGTGCTTGCTTTAACCCATAGAGGGCTTTCTTCAACCTGCAGACATGAGTGTCTCGATCCCGAACTTCAAATCCCAGAGGTTGTTCCACATACACCTCTTCCTTTATTGCACCATGCAGAAAAGCGGTCTTGACATCCATCTGATGAAGACTCCATCCTTGCGTAGCAGCAAGGGCTATGATTGATCGAATGGTGGTATATCGTGCCACGGGTGCAAATATGTCATCATAGTCAATTCCTTCCTTTTGAGAGAAGCCACGGGCAACAAACCTTGCCTTGAACTTTTCAGCACTCCCATCAGATCCATGTTTGATCTTGTAGAGCCATTTTGCGGTGACAACAGATTTGTCCTTCGGTCTCGGGACCACATCCCATACATCATTCTTCATTATGGACTCATATTCTTCGTGCATAGCATCCTTCCAGACTTGATGCTTTACGGCTTCCTCAAAAGATCCAGGTTCAGATTGTACAATAGTACTCATGGCAGCTAGATACCCTTGGTATCTACATGGCTTCTTGCTTTCCCGGAATGTCCCCCTTGGGGCAGCATGACCCTCAGCATCTTCGAGGGTGTCCCTGAGCCATGATGGTCTCTTTCCCAAAGAAGGAGATGGATCAATAGGGTCCATTGGTCCTTCAATATCAGGCATTGTCTCATCCTGCGGTTCTTCCAGATTTCCAGGCCTTTCTTCATGATTTTCTGCAGATCTTGGAAGATCTACTACTTTCTTCAGGGAAGCATCTTCGTCAAAAGTGACATCATGGCTTATCTCTACTTCCCTTTGACCAGGTACATAGACTCTATATGCCTTAGAAGTCTCACTGTAGCCCACAAACATTCCTTTCTTTCCAGTAGCATCCAGCTTACTTCTCTTTTCTTTCGGCACATGAAAATAGACAGGACATCCAAAAATTCTAAAATGTGAGACATCAGGTTTCTTACCAGAGAAAACCTCTTCGGGAGTTTTGGAGTCCAAAGCGGAATGAGGGCATCAATTTTGAATATACACAGCAGTATTTGCAGCTTCTCCCCACAGAAACTTCGGTAGACCCTGGTCACATAGCATGGCACGGGCAGCTTCCACAATAGTCCTATTCTTGCGTTCAGCAACACCATTCTGCTCAGGAGTATATGCAGTGGTAGTCTCCCTCTTAATGCCAGCTTCTTTGCAAAAGTATTTGAACTCATTTGACTCATATTCAGTGCCATTGTCAGTCCTCAAAATCTTGATCTTCTTTCCGGTCATATTTTCCACCAAGGCTTTGAAGGTACGGAACCACATGAAAGCCTCATCCTTCTTCAAGAAGTATATCCAGGTTTTGCGAGAGAAGTCATCAGTGAATGTCATGTAGTAAGAACATCCTCCCAGGGATGTCACGGGCAACATACCAGATAGATCAGAATGGACCAGTTGCAAAATATCATATGTCTTTGTGACACTTGAGGGGAAAGGTCCCCTTGTATGTTTTCCTTCGGCACAGCCCTTACATACACCTTCATGATTATTTCCAAAGTCAGGCATCCCTGTCACCACCTTCCTTGCTTCGGGAAGGGCCTTGTAATGAAGGTGTCCAAATCTTCGGTGCCATAGTTCAGTTTGTCGGATAGTATCGCAAGTCATTGCTCCCAGCGGACTTCCTCCAACCTGGTAGAGTGTACCAACTCTAAAACCAATCGAGATGGCTTCCTTGAAGCTCTCCTTCCACATGAGCACCTTTCCATCAGAGAATGTTACATTGAACCCTTTGTCTTCCATGGCCGATACAGACACAAGGTTCTTCTTCAATTTAGGTACATAGAGTACATCTTGCAAACGTAGGACTTGTCCTTGAGACAAGTGGAGGGTCACAGTCCCTGTCCCTTTCACGGGATATGTCGCATTATCCCCAAGGATAATTTCTAGATTAGTATCCTTCTCAACCATGTCAGAGAGTGCTTCCTTGAATCCAGTGATGTGTCTTGAGGCACCACTATCGATTAGCCAGACATCCATAGTGTTGGGCGGAGATGTAGCAGAGAGAGCAGATACAAGAATATACTCATTTCTTTTATCAACAGCATTAGACTCCTCATACCTGGTGTTTCTAGACCTTTTAGAAGGTTGATTGTTTCCACCAAAGGGAGCCTTCCTCTTTCCTTTGGATTTGTCGTTTCTTCGATTCCCATTCCTCCGGTTGTTGTTGTTATCATCACTATCGAGAGAATCCTTCTTGAAGGGACATTCTCTAGCATAGTGACCAGGCCTATGGCAAGTGAAACACTTACCCTTCTTTTCTTGAGCCCTTGTTCTTCCTTTGTCCTTAGGACCACCAGAGTTCTTCTTTCGAGAATGAGCACCATAGGCAGCATTTCTGTCATTTTCGAATTCCTTCATCCTTGTTTCTTCTTGCATACATCTAGATAGAAGCTCGTCAAAGTTAGGAATGGTATTATTATTGAGAATGGTAGTAGTGAATACTTGCCATTCATATGGGAGTCCTCGAAGTGCGGTGAGAACCATCTCACGATCGGCTATTGTCTCCCCAATAGCCAACAGATTGTTCCTTGTTTCGGTCAATTTCAGAAAGTAAGCTTGAACAGACTCATCCCGACCCTTCTTCATATTCTTCAATTTATTCTTGAGGAATAGCACTTGGTTCACATTGTTTACTTTGAACATAAGGATCAATTTATCATACATCTCCTTGGATGTGCCTAGCTCAGATATATAGGCAACCAGACTTTTATGTATGGATTCCCTAATCATCAGCTTTGCTTTGATCTCCCCCTTCTTATACTTGTTTTTAGCAGCAGCAGTAGCATTGGATGGAGGTTCTTGAATCTTACCCAGTACATGATCCAAGAGATCATGGTCTTCCAATTTGAGATCTAATATCATCTTCTAGGCATGGAAGTCATCCCTTCCAGTCAGCTTGTCATTCTCCTTGAATTCAAAACTTGTGGAACCCATTTCCTCCGATGGTGATTGCTAAAGTTAGGGCTTGTCTTCACCTCACCTTTGATACCATGTAAATTTTTGTAGATGTTCTATGCTTGATGCAACTTTACTTTTATTACAGCAATCACACAAATGGTTAAGTAAAATGCTGATAGAACATATCAGTGGATCTTATAGAAGACAAACCAAAAACAGAAAAATGTGATGGTGCGTTACGGCGGTCAACAGGATGCTTCAACCAGCAAAGTCTCCTTGATCAGCCAACCCAGAATGTGTCACAACAATCCTCAAATCAGCTACCGAGTCAACCCAAGTCAACTCCAGAAAAGTCAACGTTGTCCAGAAAAGTCAACGTAGGGCAGCAAGCTAAAAGTAAACGCAGCAACAAGTTCGGTCAACCTTTTGACCTCGGTTTCTGTGCCAATGTGTACGGCTTCCCAAAATCGAACTCTCCAACAATTTTCAGCCCTTTCGGACCATGCGTTGACCAAAGTCAACGCTGGTCAAACTTCGTTGGAAACCCTAGCTGCAGAAATTTCGTCCTTCCTCTTGGCCGTACAGATTCGTCCTTCTTCTTCACACGTGTGGGCTGGAATTGTCCTCCAAGGAGCTCGTACTAAATCAGATGAGAGAAGAAGATGTGTGTTGAGTTGTTGTGAAATGCTCTCCAACTTTGCCTGTATTTATATCCATCATTGAGGTGTGTGACACATCTGCTGAGGGTGCAAAACCTTAAGGCCGACCTGCACATATAATTTATTATAAATAATAAATTCAAAATAAATGTTCTGCTCATCGGATTAAGATATATTTTATATGGATTTTACACCTCTCTGAAAGAGGAATCCAACAAAAATATTAGCCTCTTAATCTGAGCATCACAACATGGAGTTTGGACCTAGCTGTCCAATTTTAACAGTTTTTGTGTTCAGAAATTTTCACAGCAGCAACGCAGTGATTGGATGGCAGAGGTGGCAATGCAGTCCAGTGGGGCCCAAGGGAACGTTGGGGCTCAGCGAGGTAAAAGAGGATGAGAGTAGCTCATTCCTCATTCATTCATCCACTATTTTTTCTATCTAATAGCCTGAAAGCACGCTTGAGCTGTTTAGCCGAGTCTGCAGTGCTGTTTAGCATGGGGATTTCCGAGCGGAGATCTCAACCTCATCCTCGGGGTATTTCGAGTGCCCGCTTAGGAGAGGAGTCACATCTAGTTTCGAGTGAGGACTCACAACCACATATTCCGGCATACGCAATCCCTCCAAGACAATGCAAAGGCCACACAGGTAGCAGGAGAATTACGCAGTCAAGGGAAGAGAAACACTTGGGAGAGGAGGAAGAGCAGATTGCAGCCGAGAGTTTGATAGGGGGTTAGCCACTTCCTAGCAGAGTTCTTGGGCAGATAATAAGTAGCTTCTTCCAGCAGTTCAGCTAGAAAACCAGAGAGCCCAGCAGAACAACATGCCAAGCCCAAGGGGGTGAATTTCCGGGTTCAGGATTTCTAGAAACCCTTCGCAGGTTTTTTCTGGGTTTGTTGAGGAGAGTTTGGTGTCTAATTCCTGGAATTTTCTGAGCAGTAGAGCAGCCTCAACACGTAGTCCCTTTTCAGCCAACAGCAACAGTTTCAGCCAAGACAACGTAAAGGAGGAGCCACGGAGAGCAACAACATAGCAGGGATTTCTGAGCAGGGTTGAGGGGTTATTTCATCCTGCCTTGTGAAGGCCAAGGTGCCATCTTTCTAAGCACCTTAATGTACCTTTTCCCATCAGATATTTAATAAAATGGCTGAAATGTTTTTGGCTGTATCATGGTGTTTTTAATGGCTATTTTCTGTTTGCTGTAGTTTTAGTCTTTGTATGCTTTATATTACTGTTTGTTCCCAATTTGGGATAATATAGCGGTATCAGAGCTCATAGACTTGGCTTAGCCTGTGGAGCATGCGGTCTATGACACCGGAGGATAGGCAGAACATCACATACTGAAGACAGTGGTACAAGGGCAGGGAAAGGATGCTTGAAATCACGCCAGATCAAGTAGACAACATTCCAGAGGAAGAGGAGAAGGGAAAAGCAGCAATGGAAGAGGAAAGAGACGATGGAAAGGAGTTTGCTAGCTTCCTTCTAAAGTCGATGCAGGAGCTCACGAAGAGGATAGAGGAGATGGGCCAAAAGTTTGTCGGAGATAACAAGCAGCGTGAGATTCCAAGGGAATTCCAGATCGGAGAGGGATCCGACACCTCCCATCACCCAACTGAGCCTAACATTGCACAACGGGTGGTGCCACGCACTCCACCACACTCTACCATGCCCACATTCGTGGCTTCGGGAGTAGGAGTAGGAGGGCCACAAGATCTGGAGGTGGCTCACTACGGAGAATACTTTGTGGAGTATTAGTCTTATGGGCTGGAGTTCAGAGATGCCCTCACTTTCAACGAGTTCTGTGAGTTGAAGAACAACAACAGACCATGAGCCCAGTCCAGAGGAGGAGGGCACACGCAAGGCAACGACCTGCAACGTACCATAGGCAGACTTTTATTGGCTACTTTCGATGGGTTGTTGAAATGTTCAGCCAAAGCTTGGGTGGAGAAGCTGGATATTTATTTCCAGCTTAACCAGATGGCGGAGGTGAAGGCCATCAAGGTGGCAGCGCTACATCTTGAGGGAGAAGGACATAACCGTTGGTTCCATGGGATGGCTACGCTGGGTCACTCAGCAGTAACAACATATGATGAGTTCACCCAGAGGTTGATAGAATGGTTTGAATGGAAAGATTTGGAGGAACATTTTGTTGAGCTAAACAAGCTCAAACAGACGGGGAACTCGGAAACCTACATTTCCGAGTGTCTGAGGCTTGGTTCCAGATTTGTTCGTGCCCAAGAGAGTATACATGTTCATTAACGAACTGGCTGAACCCTTATGTGGGCTAGTGAGGTCCACTCGGCCCACTACGCTGCAGGACGCAGTAGGGAGAACCAGAGACTTGCAGGACAATTTGCTGAGGACGAGGGCTCCCTTGCCCAATAAAACAATGTTCCAGCAGAAGGGGAAGGATGTGAGAGCCCTACCACCAAGAGGGAACCAGTGCCGAGGGCCTTTGGATGATGATACCCGGAGAGATTTGAGATGGAGGAAGCTTTGCTTCACCTGTCAGGAGCCATGGGCACCGGATCACAGATGTGCCGGAGGGAAGGCACACAACATTGAGGTCTTCTCCGATAGTGAAGGAGAAGAGGAGGCATATGAGGATTCGGGAGGAGATGTTGGCACTAGAGCACCAGGAGGGGATCAACCACCACCACCTCCCTTAATAGCAGGAGGGTCAGCGTTTTCACCTACAGGAGGGGTCCTTGCATCCTTACGGAGAGTTCCCAAGTACCTAACGTTGAGGGTTCGAGGGACAGTTCAGGGGCAACATGTCTTAGCGTTGGTGGACAGCGGGGCCACACACAACTTCATTAAGGCCCAGCTAGTTCAGAGAAGGGGCATACAAAGAAGTTTTTTTTATGGGTTTTCTGTGTTGGTTCCAGTGGCCAAGATCATGCAGTGTATGCATTATGTCTTGACACTAACTTGACCATGGGGACATATACATTGACAGATCATTTCTTTGTGGTTGATATTCTAGACACCAATGTAGTGTTAGGTGTTCATTGGCTTATCACCCTTGGGAAGGTCACTATAGATTGGGAGACATTGAAGATGGAGTGGACAGACAAGAAGAGTGGGAAGCACGTGATGCTCAGGGGCATGCACACATACCCTCCACAGACAATTTCTGCGCATAAGATGGAGGCAGATTTCCGGAAGGGAGACATAGAGTGGGTAGTAGAGCTGAGGATCTCAGAGGCAAGTGTATTGCGTTAGCCTATGCACCCGGATGTGTAGGCTATCCTAGACCGTTACTCCACGGTTTTTGGGGACATCTCACCAGGGTAGCCACTTGAATGGGGGTTTGAGCACACCATTGAGCTGGATCAGGGCATCCAGGCTGTGATCACCACTCCTTACAGGCACCCCAAGGCCTATAAGGATGATATTGAGATAGCTATACATGAGCTCTTGGCATTGGGGCATATCAGGCCCATCACGAGCCCATTTGCTTCTTTAGTGGTTCTGGTGAAGAAGAAGGACGACACACTGCGAATGTGCATAGATTACAGGGCCTTAAACAAGAAAACCATGAAGAACCATTACCCTATCCCCATGATCGATGAGCTGAGGGGAGCACAGTTCTTCTCCAAGATCGATCTGAGATCGGGGTATCACCAGATTAGGGTGAGGGACCAAGACGTCCCTAAGACTGCATTCTGTTGTCACTATGGCCCTTTTGAGTTTTTGGTGATGCCCTTTGGGCTGACCAATGCTCCGGATACATTCCAACCTTGCATGAACCAAATCTTCCGTGGTCAGTTGAGGAATTTTGTGCTAGTGTTTTTTGACGACATTCTCATTTACAACCACACATGGGAGGAGCATTTGCATTACATAGAGGCTGTACTGTGTATCTTGGAGAAGCAACATTTCTATGCCAAGTTGTCCAAGTGCGAGTTTGGGCTGATAGAGATGCTCTACTTAGCACATATCATTGGGGTGGACGGAGTGAGAGTTCACGAGGAGAAGATCATGGCCATCTGGGATTGGCCGGAACCGAAGAATGTGATGGAACTCAGGGGGCTTGTGGGGATTTGCACCTACTACAGGAAGTTCGTCAAGGGGTTTTCACAGCTGGTAGGACCCCTCACAGGCCTCAGAAAAAAGGGGGCTTTCAATTGGGTAGAGACTACACAAAGGGCCTTTGATAGGCTCAAGGAGGTGATGAGCAGCTGTCTGGTTTTGGCACTTCCCAACTTCACGCAACCCTTTGTGATGGAGTGTGATGATGCAAGGGGGCATCCCATAGCTTTCGAGAGTCGGAAGCTACATCCACATGAGATGATGTACCCCATTTATGACAAAAAAATGTTGGCCATCATGCATGCGTTAGCCAAGTTCCGACAATATCTTGTGGGGAACAGATTCCGGGTGAGGACCGACCACAACAGCGTTAGATTCTCCCTTGAGCAGAAACAACTGCAGGAAAGGCAGCGAAAATGGGTCAACAAGATCCAAGCGTATGATTTTGACATCGAGTATGTCAAGTGGAAGAACAACGTGGTAGAAAATGTGTTGTCTTGGAGACCTGCAATGCTGTCCTTGATGAGCATTGATGCAGATTGGAGGGCCCACCTATTGGTGGAGTACTCCAAACACTGGTTTGCATGCGAGATTCTAGATTGGCAGGTGACGGATGACCGGTACAGGGTGATGGATGAGGTCATCTACTATCGTGACTGGATCTTTTTGACAGGAAACTCCCAGCTAAAGGAGAAGATTTTGCACGTAGCCCATGACTCACCGCTTTGAAGCCACTAGGGATTCACCAAGACGTACATAGCCATCAGGGAGAGGTTTTGTTGGAAGGGCCTCAAGGAGGATGTACTCCGGCATGTCTGGGAGTGCGTAGTTTGCTAGCAGAATAAGGGGGAGCTGAATCATCCGACAGGTTTGTTACAGCCGCTTCCCATCTCGGAGGGGAAATGGGAAAGCATCTCCATGGACTTCATCACCGGATTTTCCATGGTGCAGGGCAAGGATTGCATTTTCGTAGTGGTTGACCGGTTGACAAAGTATGCTCACTTCTTCGCCATTTCAGCTCGGTACACCGCTTCGCAAGTGGCTGAGCTATTTTTCCGAGATATCTTCAGACTCCATGGTCTTCCAAAGACCATAGTCAGTGACAGGGACAGCCGGTTCATGGGAGGCTTTTGGTAGGAGTTGTTCCGTTTGGTGGGCACAAAGTTAACACCCAGCACTTGCTACCACCCACAGATAGATGGGTAGACCGAGATCGTGAACAAGTGGCTGGAGGGCTACTTGAGGAACTATGTCATGGGACAACAGAAGGCTTGGCTACACTGGCTTGACTTGGGAGAGTACTGCTACAACACGGCATTCCACATGTCGATTGGTATGTCTCCATTTTATGCTTTGTATGGTTATAATGCTTTGACCTTTGTTGATGTGATGTTTGGAGCTAACAAGGCCCCCAGGGCCAAAGACTAAATCCAAGAGAGCCAAGACATACTCCGGGCTCTCAAAGATAACTTAGCCACAACTCAAAACCAACAAAAACTGTACTCAGGTAGGGGCCACATGGAGAGGCAGTTTGAGGTGGATGACTTGGTGTACCTCCGCTTTTAGCCGTACAAGCAGTCCACGCTGAAGCAGAAAGGAGTTGAGAAGCTCAAGCCGTGCTTTTATGGACCATACATGGTGATCAGGCGGGTTGGAGAGATAGCATATGAGCTGGGGCTGCCATCAGGGAGTAGGATTCACAACATTTTCCATGTCTCATGCTTGAAGAAGGCTTTGGGACAACAGGTGACAACAACCATGGAGCTTCCACTTTTTGATGATGAGGGGCATTTGGTACTATAGCCGGAGGCCATCTTGGACACTCGGGAGAGGCATTTGAGGAGCAGGGTAGTAAAAGAATATCTGATCAAGTGGAGAAACCTTCCAGACGAGGATGCCACTTGGGAGGGGGAGAAGATCCTGCAACATCCATCTTTGCAGTTGCTTGAGGACAAGCAACATTTTGGGCGGAGAGGAATGTAATATTCCAAATTAGCGGTCAACTAATTGGAATTTTAAATTTGTTAAATTTTGGCTTTTCTAATGTTCAACAGGAAATAAAGTGGGTAAGGGGGCCCACAAATAAACTATACGGCTAACTTACTTTCCTAAAGTCACTAAGGCAAATATTAGAGTTGGAGTGGGACAAATGAGGCCAACCACATGTCAAAGACAACGTCCTAGTGGCAGCGCAGGAGACGCAGCAGCGTAGGTAGTGCAGTGACAACGTGGGAGAGGTAGCAGTGCGGTGGCTTCGTGTTGAGATTTTGGGGTATCATCGGATGTGCTCTAGCTCCAAAATTTTTTCGAGGAGCTGGAGTACATGAGATCTCCAAGACCCAGAAAGAATTTGGAGAAATTCCATCTGGTTTAAGAGTTATTCAAATAATTAATCTTTTTAATTAAGGACCCAAAGTCTAACTTAGGAAAATTAAAAGATTAAAGTGAATTAAATTAAACATGTGATGAGAATGATCTAAGTGACGTAGACCAAACAACTTCTAATCGTATCTGTTGATTAGAGATTAGATCACGGCCGCTGGTTTGCCAACGAGAAAAGTATAAGAGAAGGGCTTGGGGTCAGTTAGAGGAGACACACACATTGGCAGAGCATTGAAGCTAAGCTGAAATTCTATGGTGTGGTTTGCTAAGAAATTCAGAGAGAGTTTGCAGTGCAACGAGGGGCAGTATTAGCGAGGGATTCTGATCCAAGGCCAAGAATACAACATCGACAGAGAGGTAGCATACCCAGCAGTGCAGAGGCCAGCCTTTGCTACGCAGTTCAGCCAGAGCCCAGTCAGGGGCAGTGCAGAGGTAGCAAGAGCTCTTCTGGGTTGACGTAGATCCAGTCAGGGTGGCGCAGGGGCAACGTAAGCCTAGAGAGGGTGACACAAGTCCTTCCAGAGCATCGTAGATGCTGACGCAGGTCAGAAAGGCTGACACAGAGGGCTGAGGAGTAGCGCTGGGGTTTCTGGTGGGCCAGAAAGGGCTCGAGTTTTGTAAATCCCGTTTGAGGGTGTGAATCAGCCACAGCGTAAGCTTAGAGAGGGTGACGCAAGCCCTTTCAGAGCAGCCTAGACGCTGACGCAGGTCAGAAAGGCTGACATAGAGGGCTGAGGAGTAGCGCTGGGGTTTCTGGTGGGCCAGAAAGGGCTCGAGTTCTGTAAATCCCATTTGAGGGTGTGAATCAGCCATATTTTTTGTCTCCGAGTGAAAGAGGTATTACTGCCGTGATTTTCTCTGTAGGGCCAACCATGTCTAGTGCCCAGAAATTGTTGTATTCAGATTCTGCATTATAATAAAACCCTCCAGAGCTAGTTGTATCGGTTTTCCCGCATTGGGATTTTCCGGGTACATTCGTCCGAAAAATTTGTGTTACTTTGTCATATGTGTGTTATATTCAGTACATGATCTGTATGTGTAGGTTGCTATTTGTGTTTACTTCGCTATTTTTCTAAATATTCAGATTAATAACTTGTATATATAATCAAGTAGGAGAAGTAAATCAATAGTTAGCAGTAGGGCTTCTTAGATTAAGAAATTTTCACACTGTGCAGTGATTGTATGGCAGAGGTGGCAATGCAGTCTAGTGGGGCCCAAGGGAACGTTGGGGCTCAGCTAGGTAAAAGAGGATGAGAGCAGTTCATTCCTCATTCATTCATCCACTGATTTTTCTGCCTGATAGACTGAAAGCACGCTTGAGCTGTTTAGTCGAGTCTGTAGTGCTGTTTAGCATAGAGATTTCCGAGCGGAGATCTCAACCTCATCCTCGGGGGACTTCGAGTGCTCGCTCAAGAGAGGAGTCACATCCAGTTTCGAGGGAGGAGTCACAACCACACATTCAGGCATACGCAGTCCCTCTAGGACAACGCAAAGGCCACGAAGGTGTTGGTCTAAGGTTGTCATTGATGTCAATATGAGGATCAATATTCTTGTAAAGACCTAAAAGCTCGGGCAACTGAGTATCTACCTGGCATATCTCCGAATGCCCATCAAAGTCCTTAATCTTCTCGTTGAGAAATCAACGACCCAGATATAAACATAATCAAGGGCTAAGATTAACTTGACTTAATCTTCGTCTTTTTCTAGAAGATTCACACCTGTTTTTATTAATACACTTCAATTATTTTAATTCCCTATGTTTAGACTTAGGCTGCCATTAAAAATAATTAATTATTTTAATAAAACCTCATCTAGATGGAATTTCCCAAAACACTTTCGGGGTATTTTGGAATACATGTGTGTAAGCCCCCCTGCAAAATTTGAGACTTAGAGCATTTCTGATGCTACCAGAAATCAACATTCCCTCTTAGTGAGGAATGTGCTCTAGTAATGCAACCTGCTGAAGCATCACCCTGAATTTGTAACATCTCCCTCTACGCTGCTAATGTCTGACACTGTTGTCCACCAACTACTGAGTTGCTGCATCTATGTTGCTGCTGACCCTGCATACTGCTGCGAACTTCTGCATTTGCACTGCAACTCCCTCTGATCTACAACTGCTGCAACTGAGGACCCATCTGTTTCTGCTACTGAACGGGTTCTCTACCATACCCATATGCTCTCTGAACTGAATGAACTTAGCTCTTCCTAGAGCCTTCGTGAGTAAGTCTGCTACTTGATCTCCTCTGGGGACATACTGCATGTTGATTTTATAGCATCGGGAAGTGTTCCAAGTCTCAAATTTGGTGGAGAGGCTTGGACAACAGTTATTCAGAGAACTTATAAATCGTTTGTGGAAATTCCACTCGGATCTTGCTTTATTAAAATAATTAATTATTTTAATGTGGACCCAAAGTCTAAACTTAGGGAAATTAAATAATTAAAGGGTATTAATAAAAAAGAATGTGAATCTTCTAGAAATCGAAGATCAAGTCATTTTTAATCTGAGCCATTGATTAAAGATATAATCTTGGCTGTTGATTCATCAGCAAGAAGACTATTAGAAGAGGCTTGAGGGTCATTTGGAAATCAAGCCGGGCACATTCTCAGTACCCAAAGGAAATCGATTCTGAAGTAAGAGAATTCGATTTCAGTGGGTGAGTTTATAGAGGCGGGTTTGCAAAGGCAGAAGGAGCAGGGAGAAGTTAGTAAACAGAGAAGCTGAAGGCAGAAGGGTGAAGGGAAGGCAGTCTGAGTAGCAGCATCAAGCCCTCCGCACAAAATTACGCAGTCTAGGGAGGGACTGCGCAGAGAGGCTACGTAGAATGACGCAGAGGTTGTAGGAGTACATCTCGTGTGTCGAGAATACTTCTGGAGCATCCAGAAAATTCATACCAGGTGTATGCTATTTTATTTTGTTCACCAAGGCTTCTGTAAAATATCTTTTCATTGCTGAAGATAATTACAAACCCTCATCTGTTGCACTGGTTTTCCCACATTGGGTTTTTCCGGGGACAATTGTCCAAAAATAACTGTGTTCATATGGTTGTTTCTATTGTGCTATATGTGTTATTTCTGTTCTTCAGCTTTTGATTAGAGTGAGGTATTGCAACTGTGTTTATTTCAAAATTTACTGAAGCATCTGTAAATAACTTACCTCATAAGTAGGTGAAATAAATCAATCACTGCAGTAATAATTTTTAGATCTGAAAACTTCACATGGTATCAGAGCAAAAGGCTAAAGAAAGAAAGGGAGGATTTGCTATGGACCAAAGATCTGACATTCAGAAGGGTTCACGCAGTCAGAAGGACTAACACAGTACTCCAGAGCACTTAGAAACGCAGAGGGAACATGACATGACTGTGCTGGCATCCAGACTAGAGGAGGATCTCGCTTGTGTGTCAAGCACGACTCCTCCAGGTGTTTGGTATATTGACAGTGGAGCATTTGCTCGTATGACGGGAGTTCGAGAATGTTTTTCGAGCTACCAAGAAGAACAAATGAATTTCCAGATTAAAATGGGAAACAAGGCCAAGGGTACCCCGTTGGAAGAGTTACCATAATATTATATATTTCAGATAAAAGCTAGCAACAAGATTCAGGCCACAAATGTTTTGCATGTACCAGGGTTGGGGATGAGTTTTCTCGCAGTGTCTCAGTGCCAGAAAAAAAGGTTATGACGTATACTTTATTGGAAACAAAGTTTATGTCAAACATCCTAGCTGGAACAAGAAGGCACAAATCGGAGTAAGGAGCCATAAACTATATAAGCTCCAACTTGAATCCCTAATGGCTCTGATTGGCAGTACGGATGTAATATCCCGAAAGGGAAATAGACAGCAATACAAGCATACAACAATATAGAAAATGCCGGAAATAGAACATAAGGCAAATACACATAAAAATGCCGGGAATGCTAAGCCATTTTATTAATCTGAGAATATAATGAAATACAATGGATAATCAGAATGATAGCACCTATTCTTGCTCAAGGCAAGTGAAGAACTCTCTCAGAAGAATAGGAAATGGCTGCTACAAGAAACTGTGTCCCAGTTGCTGGGAAACTGCCGTAAAACTGCTGCTGCTGGAATGGACTGGAAACTAGGGGTTGATCCCCTTGCCGGAATGAGCTGAAAATCTGCAGACCACCTGAACTCACCACCTCGGATAGAACCCAGAAACCATATCGAAAATGGACAGCCTCCGAAAATCACCAAGAAAACCTTTCTCCAGGAATTATGCTGCCCAGGAAGGCTCAGCGCAGATGCCAAAAGATATAAGTTGAAACGGAGCCACAAACTCCTCAAAAAACCTCCTGCCGGCAATACTGACCCTCTCCTTTGAATCCCAACTGAAACTCCTGCAGAAAATCCCCGTAACAGAACACCTCCAACTGGAACTGCGACCTCTCTCCCAGGGACTGCGCAGTCACCAAAAGAAGCCCAGCTCCTGCGCCAAACAACAGCCAAATCTCTCGCAAAAGACTGAAGAAACAACCTTACCCGAGCAGGCACTCGAAGTCCCCCGGGGCTAAGGGCGAGATCTCCGACCGGAGACACTCAACGCACTAAACAGTGCTGCAGACAAGCTAAACAGCCATCGTGCTCAAGAAGACAAAAGTCTAGCTCAAATATCATCAACAAAAAGAATGCCAAATGAGATGGCTCTCCCACCTTTTATAACGCTGGCCCTCCTCAAAAACCCTAACGTGGTCCCTCTCTCTCCCACGTGCTCCTCATAAGACTGCGCAGAAGCTCCTAGAGGCTACGTGGGCCTCCTCTCATATGTGGTGTGGACCCCCAAGGCTCCCCCTTAAGTTATAACGTTGCATCTAGGGAACCACTTTATTTTGTTTAAGTGAGTTAGACCCCTTTTCTCACTTTTATTTATTAATAAACTATAGTTGGCAAAACTATACAAAATTCAAATATTCCAATTAGCGGTGCTAATTAGGAATATTACAGCCTCCCCCGGCAGAATGTTGCTTGTCCTCAAGCAACTGAAGTGATGGATGCTGCAAAATCTTCTCATTCTCCCATGTGGCATTCTCATCCGGTAAATTCTTCCACCTCACCAAGAATTCCCGGACCGTCCTGCTCCGCAGCTGCCTCTCCTTGGTATCAATAATAGCCTCTGGCTGCAACACCAAATGCCCCTCATCATCCGTGGGTGGTAGCTCATCCGTGACTGTCACTTGCTGTCCCAACGCCTTTTTCAGGTATGATACGTGAAAAATGTTATGAATCTTGCTGCCTTGGGGTAGCTCTAACTCATATGCGACCTCCCCAATCCTGCGTATCACCCTGTACGGCCCATAAAAGCGGGGCTTGAGCTTTTCGGTCCCCTTCTGCTTAAGTGTCGACTGTCGGTATGGCTGTAATCGTAGGTAGACCAAGTCTCCTACCTCAAAATGTCTCTCCTCCCGACCTCTATCAGCATACAGCTTCTGCTGATTCTGTGCTGTGGCCATGTTATCCTTGAGAGCTCGAAGGATATCCTGGCTCTCTTGGATCCAAATCTTGGCTCTCGGAGCCTTGCTAGCACCAAACATCACGTCTGCAAAAGACAAAGGATGATACCCATACAAAGCATATAATGGTGACATACCAATAGACATGTGATGTGTCGTGTTGTAGCAATACTCTCCCAGATGTAGCCACTTCAGCCATGCTCGCTGCTGCCCACTGGCATAGTTACGCAAGTAGCCTTCCAGCCACTTGTTAACTATCTCTGTCTGTCCATCCATCTGTGGGTGATAACTAGTGCTCGGTGTCAACTCAGTCCCCACTAGCCGGAAAAGCTCTTGCTAGAATCCGCCCATGAAGCGGCTGTCCCTGTCACTGATAATGGTCTTAGGTAGACCATGCAATCTGAAAATCTCCCTGAAGAGCAGCTCTGCCACCTGTGCTGCTGTGTAGTGCGCGGATGCGGCGAAAAAGTGCGCATACTTTGTCAGTCGGTCAACGACAACAAAGATGCAGTCCTTGCCCTGCACCATGGGCAACCCTGTGATGAAGTCCATCGATATGCTCTCCCATTTCCCCTCTGGAATGGGAAGAGGCTGCAACAACCCTGCGGGATGGGTCATCTCTCCCTTGTTCCTCTGACAAATATCGCACTCCCTGACATACTGGAGTACGTCCTCCTTGAGGCCCTTTCATGAGAACCTCTCCCTGATGGCCCTGTAGGTCTTGGTGAACCCCTGATGGCCCGCCAATGGAGAATCGTGTGAAGCATGGAGTATCTTCTTCTTAAGCTGAGACCACTCAGTCAAGAAGATCCTGTCCCTGTAATAGATAATCTCATCGACCACCCTGTACCTGTCATCTGCTACCTGCCCATCTAACACCTCACATGCAAACCTGTCCTTGGAGTACTCCACCAACAGTTGAGCCCTCCAATCAGCGTCCAAGCTCATAAGAGATAACGTGGCCGGTCTACGTGAAAGGGCATCTGCTACCACGTTATTCTTGCCTTTGACGTACTCAATGTCAAAGTCATAGGCTTGGATCTTACTGATCCACTTCTGCTGCCTCTCCTGCAACTGCTTCTGCTCCAGAAAGTACCTGAGGCTGTTGTGATCTGATCTCACCCTGAATCTGCTGCCCACTAAATACTGCCGGTACTTGGCCAATGCATGCATGATGGCCAGCATCTCCTTGTCGTATATGGGATACAACCTCTCATGGGGAAGGAGTTTCCGGCTCTCAAAAGCTATAGGATGACCACCCTGCATCAATACCGCGCCAATCCCCTCTCCTAACGCATCGCACTCCAAAACAAACGGCTGCGTGAAATCCGGCAATGCAAGCACGGGGCAGCTACTCATCACCTCCTTGAGCTTATCAAAAGCTCGTTGTGCTGTGTCCGACCAACTGAATGCCCCCTTCCTCGTCAAATCTGTGAGGGGTGCAGCAAGCTGTGAGAAACCTTTGACGAACTTCCTGTAGTAAGTGCAAATGCCAATAAATCCCCGAAGCTCAGTCACGTTCCTCGGCTCTGGCCAATCTCTGATGGCCCTGATCTTCTCCTCGTGGACTCTCACCCCGTCCACTCCTATGATATGCCCCAAGTACAACATCTCCGTCAATCCAAACTCACATTTGGAGAGCTTGGCATAGAACTGCTGCTCCTCCAAGATGTGCAACACTGTCTCAATATGTTGGAGATGCTCCTCCCACGTCCTGCTATATATGAGTATGTCATCGAAGAAGACCAGCACAAACTTCCTTAGATGACCCCTGAAGATATGGTTCATGCACGACTGAAAGGTAGCGGGTGCATTGGTCAGCCCAAAAGGCATAACCAGAAACTCGAAGTGCCCATAATGACACCTGAAGGCGGTCTTGGGAATGTCTTGTTCCCTCACGCGAATCTGATGGTACCCAGATCTCAAATCAATCTTTGAGAAGAAGCGTGATCCCCTCAACTCATCCATCAGCTCATCGATCCTGGGAATGGGGTACCTGTTCTTCAGGGTCCTCTTGTTCAGAGCCCTGTAATCAATGCACATCCGCAATGTGCTGTCCTTCTTCTTCACCAACACCACAGAAGAAGCAAAAGGACTCATGCTCGGCTGAATGTGCCCAAGGGCCAGCAACTCCTGAATAGCTCGCTCAATCTCATCCCGATAGGCCTTGGGATGCCTATAAGGTGTGGTGATCACTGCCTGTATACCCTGCTCCAGCTCAATGGTATGCTCAAACCCCCGATCTGGTGGTTGCCCTAGCGGAATATCCCCGAATACTATGGCATACTTGTCAAGGATGGTCTGTACCTCCGGATGCACTGCCTGTCTTGTAGTCGCTGCCTCTGAAGCCTTCAGCTCTACTGCCCACTCTATGTCTCCCTTACGGAAGGTTGCCTCCATCCGATGTGCCAAAACAGTCTGAGGCGGGTATGTGTGCTGTCCCCGTATCTTCTCATGCCTCCCTGTCTTGGGATCATCCCACTCCATCTCTAGGGCCTTCCAATCAGTCGTGACCTTCCCTAGAGTAATAAGCCACTGAACACCCAGTATCATGTTGGTGTCCCGAATATCGACCACAAAAAAATGGTCTGTCAATGTATAAGTGCCCATCGTCACTGATCAAAACCGAAAATCCATCAAAACTCTCAGTCTGTATACCTCTCCGCTCAACCATCTGTGCATCGATGAAATTGTGGGTTGCCCCGCTGTCGACCAAGACTGAGACTCGCTGGCCACGCACTGTCCCTCGTACGCGCAGCGTCAAGTACTTGGGAACTCCCCGCAATGCTGCTAGAGCTCCTCCAGTAGGTGCAAATGACGCACCACCTGCTGGTGGTGGTGGAGGTGATAAGGTACCCTGCATTGCACAACTATCTCCTGCCTCCACATCGTCCTCCTCATCATCTTCCCCACTGCTCTCGGAGAAGACCTCAATGAAATGTGCTTTCCCTGCAGCACATCTATGTCCCGGCGCCCATGGCTCCTGGCAAGTGAAGCACAACTGCTTCTTCTTCAGCTCCCTCCGGGCCTCATCATCATCCTGTACTCGTCCAGGATTCCCCTTGGGAGGCGGAATCCTCATGTCCTTCCCCTTAGGCTGGAAAGCCTGTTTCTGGGGGTAAGGTGTCCGAGTCCTGGGTAAGACATCCTGTAAATCTCGGGTCCTGCTGGTGGCATCCTGAAGTGTAGCTGGTCTAGTCGACCAAACTAGGCCACGAAGTGGCTCTGTTAACCCCTCCACAAACATGTAGACCATCCGAGCTGCGGATAGATCTGTCACCATCACTGAAACCCTCAAGAAATCTGAAATGTAAGTCTCTGGGCTCCCAGTCTGCTTGAGCTTCGTCAGCTCAATGAAGTGCTGCTCCGGATCCCTCCTGTCAAAACGCTCTATCACCCTCCGAGTAAACTCGGCATATGTCCCCACTGTAGAATGCCCGAGTGTAGTCATCCCATGAAACCACCAGTCCTGGGCCTCACCATCCAGATGTAATGTTGCCACCTTAATGGCCTCTGACTGCGACATCTGATTAAGCTGGAAATAGATGTCCAACTTTTCTACCCAAGACTTTGCCGAACTATTTGATGAGCCATCAAACGTGGGCAAATGAAATCTGCTAGCTGCGCGGTGGTCATCATGATGATGCCTGTGCCCTCTGTGATGATCACGGGGTCTACCATCACGCTGGAGCTGAACATAATCTCTGAATGAGATAAGATCTCTGATCCTCGACCCGTGTGCCAGGTACTCTGCAATGTGGGCGTCCATCTGGCCAGGCTCAGGCTCTGGCTCCCGCTGTGCTCCTGCCCCTGTGTCCTCCGCTAGGAATGTGGGCATAGTGGATCGCGTGGGTGCATGCGATGCCATAATGGGGATAGCATCACGCTCCGGCATATGGTGGGATGTGCCTGATCCCTCACCGATCTGAAAACCCCTTGGGGTTTCCCGCTGCTTAACCTCTAACGCCGTGAGTCTCTGTCCCACCGTCTCCATCTGCCTCGACACATCCTGCATGTGTTGGAGGAGCGCATCTCTAAATCTCCTCGCATCCTCCTCGTCTGCCATAGGACCCTGCTGCTCTGTGTCCACCACAGGCTGCTCCTACTCTGTATCTGTCACAGGCTGCTCCTGATCAGTATCTGTCACAGGCTGCTCCTGATCTATGTATAACTCTGGCTGCTCCTGATCTGTGTCCAACACTCGAACACGGCCCCCCTCGCCGTAGGTGTTCTCCAACCTGCGCTCAACGTCTCTGTATCTCTTACCCCTGTAACAGATGTGGGGTCTATCCCTCGGCCTCATAGACTGCTAGCTCCACAGGCTGACCCAGATCTATGCTCTGATACCACTGTAATATCCCGAAAGGGAAATAGACAACAATACAAGCATACAACAATATAGAAAATGTTGGAAATAGAACATGAAGCAAATACACATAAAAATGCCGGGAATGCTAAGCCATTTTATTAATCTGAGAATATAATGAAATACAATGGATAATCAGAATGATAGCACCTATTCTTGCTCAAGGCAAGTGAAGAACTGTCTTAGAAGAATAGGAAATGGCTGCTACAAGAAACTGCGTCCCAGCTGCTAGGAAACTGCCGTAAAATTGCTGCTGCTGGAATGGATTGGAAACTAGGGGTTGATCCCCTTGCCGGAATGAGCTGAAAATATGCAGACCACCTGAACTCACCACCCCGGATAGAACCCAGAAACCATATCGAAAATGGACAGCCTCCAAAAATCACCAAGAAAACCCTCCTCAAGGAATTACGCTGCCCAGGAAGGCTCAGCGCAGATGCCAAAAGATATAAGCTGAAACGGAGCCACAAACTCCTCAAAAAAAACCTCCTGCCGGAAATGCTGACCCTCTCCTCTAAATCCCAATTGAAACTCCTGCAGAAAATCCCCGTAACAGAACACCTCCAACTGGAACTGCGTCCTCTCTCCCAGGGACTGCGCAGTCACCAAAAGAAGCCCAGCTCCTCCGCCAAACAACAACCAAATCTCCTGCAAAAGACTGAAGAAACAACCTTACCCGAGCAGGCACTCGAAGTCCCCCGGGGCTAAGGGCGAGATCTCTGACCGGAGACACTCAACGCACTAAACAGTGCTGCAGACAAGCTAAACAGCCAGCGTGCTCAAGAAGACAAAAGTCTAGCTCAATATCATCAATAACAAGAATGCCAAATGAGATGGCTCTCCCTCCTTTTATAACGCTGGCCCTCCTAAAAAAAACCCTAACGTGGTCCCTCTCTCTCCCACGTTCTCCTCATAAGACTGCGCAGAAGCTCCTAGAGGCTACGTGGGCCTCCTCTCATATGTGGTGTGGACCCCCAAGGCTCCCCCTTAAGTTATAACGTTGCATCTACTAGGGAAACACTTTATTTTGTTTAAGTGAGTTAGACCCCTTTTCTCACTTTTATTTATTAATAAACTATAGTTGGCAAAACTAAAATCAAATATTCCAATTAGCGGTGCTAATTAGGAATAATACAACGGACGAAAGAGATCTGAATGAATTATGACACAGAAGGATGGGTCATTTACATCATGGAGCATTGAAGATTCTCAAGAAGACTGTCATAGGAGCTCCAGAACTCAGCACAAGAGAGATGAAGTCTGCAGGGGATGCGTAATAGGGAAGTATGTTAAAGCAACATTTCCAAGAAGCAGCAGCAGGGCCAAGAGCATATTGGAGTTGATACACAGATATTTGCTGTCCAATGTCCACAACCACTCTCAGTGGCGCAAAGTATTTTGCTACCTTTATTGATGATCATTCCATGAAGACTTGGATCTACTTTCTCAAAACCAAAGATGATGTCTTTGAACGTTTCAAAGAATTCAAGGCGCTAGTAGAAAATTCAATAGGAAAGAAGATCAAGAAGCTGTAGTCAGATAATGGTGGAGAATATATCGATAAAGACTTCACCAATTTCTGTACCTTCGTTGGAAGAGTTACCATAATATTTCAGACAGAAGCTGGCAATAAGATTCGGGCCACAAACGTTCTGCATGTACCAGGGTTGGGGATGAATTGGCTCTCATTGTCTCAGCTCCAGAACAAGGGTTATGACGTATACTTTATTGGAAACAAAGTTTATGTCAAACATCCTAGATGGAACAAGAAGGCACAAATCAGAGTAAGGAGCCATAAACTATATAAGCTCTAGCTTGAATCCCCAATGGCTTTGATTGGCAGTATAGACGTAAGAGATCTGAATGAATTATGGCACAAAAGGATGGGGCATTTACTTCATGGAGCCTTGAAGATTACCAGGAAGACTATCATAGAAGCTCCAGAACTCAACACAAGGAGAGATGAAGTCTGTAGGGGATGCGTACTAGGGAAGTATGCTAAATTAACATTTCCAAGAAGTAGCAACAGGGCCAAGAGCATATTGGAGTTGATAAACATATATTTGTGGTCCAATGTCCACAACCGCTCTCAGTGGTGTAAAGTATTTTTCTACCTTTATTGATGATCATTCCAGGATGACTTGGATTTACTTTCTCAAAACCAAAGATGATGTCTTTGAATGTTTTGAAAGAATTTAAGGCGCTGGTAGAAAATTCATCAGGAAAGAAGATAAAGAAGCTGCGGTCAGATAATGGTGGAGAGTATATCGATAAAGACTTCACCAATTTCTGCGCAAATGAAGGCATCAAGCGAGAATGGACAACTTCATACAATCCAGAGCAGAATGGAGTTGCAGAGAGGAAGAACCGAATCATTGTAGAAGCTACAAGGGCAATGCTATATGATCAAGATATGCCCAAATTTTTGTGGGCAGAAGCCTGCAATATAGCTGTGAATGTGCAAAACAGAGTACCCCATAGAGCATTGGGGAAGGTAACTCCTGAGAGTGTGTTCACAGACAACAAGTCGGAGGTGAGCCATGTTAGGATATTTGGCAACATGGTGTATTTCCACATTCCAGATGAGAAGAGGAAGAAGTTGGATTAGATTACGGAGAAGGGTTATCTTGTGGGCTATAGTGAAAATGCGAAGGCATATCGCATCTATATTTTAGAAAACAAGAAGATCGTAGTAAGGCGAGATGTGAAATTCATGGAGGAGAGAGCCTTCAGAAGATCCCAGGAAATGGCTATAGATACATAGGCTGAGGAGGATCCACTAGTACAACCTCAACGACCTACAGAGGATTGGTCGAGTGCCTCTCCACGACACAAGGATTCTGAGGAGAGTTCCTCCGAAGAAGAGCAGGAAGGAGAGCAGGTAAGACTACCCACCACCAATGGAAGACCGAGCAGAGAACTCCAACAAATTATGAAGGATGCAGAAGAATTTGTTGGAGCCCCTAGAGACAGGAAGAGGGTACGAAGGCAACTTGGCAGATACCATGCTCTAGTAGCTCAGGTTGGAGAACCCTCTAGCTTTCGGGAGGCAACTCAGCATTAGGTGTGGGTAGATGCCATGGTAGAGGAGTATAGCTCCATCATGAAAAACGATGTCTGGGGAGTAGTCCCTAGACTATGGGATAGATCAGTTGTAGGATCAAGGTGGATCTACAAGATCAAGTATGCTGCAGACGACAACATAGAGAAGTTCAAGGCCAGATTTGTGGCTAAGGGGTACGCACAAAAAGAAGGGATCGGTTACGAGGAAACCTTTTCCCCTGTAGCTCGCTACACTTCTATCAAATCCGTCATCTCTCTAGCAGCTTAGATGGGATTGGAGATTCAACAGATGGATGTCAAGACAACGTTCTTGAATGGGGTGATAGAGGATGAAGTCTACATAGAAAAACAGGAGGGCTTCAAGACACATGAGTAGAAGACTCATGTTTGCAGGCTTAAGAAAGCCTTGTACGGTCTAAAAAAAGCCCCCAGAGCATGGTATGGGCGAATTGATAGCTATTTGCAGAAGATGGGTTTCATCAAGAGTGACGCAGATCCTAATATCTACTACTTGAGAGTAGGGGATGAGCCGTTAATCCTGGTATTATATGTAAATGATTTGTTTCTTACTGGATCATCTAAACTCATCAAGGACTGCAAAGAAATTCTGGCTATTGAATTCGACATGAAGGATTTGGGGCAGATGCACTATTTTCTCGATTTGGAGGTCTGGCAGCAGAGGGGAGAAATCTTCCTTGGGCAAGGAAGATACACTGCAGAGATCCTGAAGAGGTTTCAGATGGAAGACTGTAGACCCATGGCCACGCCAATGATTACAAACTGGAAGAAGATAGAGATAATGGAGGATGATGAGGCTGATCCCACCTTGTATAGGCAGCTCATCGGATCATTGATGTATCTGGTCAATACTAGACCAAACATTTGTTATGCAGTTAATACCCTCAGTTAGTTCAGGGTGGAACCAAGGAGGGCTCATTGGGCAACAGCCAAACATGTGCTCAGATACCTGAAGGGGACAATCGAGTATGGATTGAAGTACACCAAGGGCAATGAGGTCCAGTTGAGTGGGTTTACAGATGCAGATTACGCTGGAAGCACAGTGGATCGGAAAAGTACTAGAGGGTATTGTTTCAGTCTCGGATCAGGAATGACCTCTTGGCGCAGTAGGAAACAAAATTTCGTCGCACTAAGTTCAGCTGAGGCAGAGTATATGGCAGCAAGCACAATTTCGTGCGAGGTCATATGGCTTCGTAAATTACTCTTGAACCTACTCAAGAAGAGGATGGAACCGACCGGGATTATGTGTGATAATCAGAATTGCATCAAGATCTCTGAGAATCCTGTGTTTCATGACCGATCGAAACACATTGACATTCGGTGCCACTTCATCAGGGACTATGTCCAACGGGGAGTCGTGTAGTTGAGGTACACTTCTACAGGGGAACAGGTGGCAGATATCCTCACAAAGGCTTTGAGTAAGATTAAGTTCACTTACTTTAGAGAGAAGATGGGGATGGACAAGAACCCCTTCCATTAGAGGAATGACTGGTCTACAGAGTCGGAGGGAGCTGCAGTATGGATGAGGCAGTGGCAGAGATAGTGTCACAAGCAGTAGTACAGAGGGCAACAACACAGAGATGAGGGGCAACAGCCAGGACATCAACAATGCAACAAATGTTCTAGAATCAGAGTAGTACAATTGGTACCTTGCTTGAACACTTTCCTCGCTAAGAGGGAGTGTTGATTTTATAGCATCGAGAAGTGTTTCAAGTCTCAAATTTGGTGGAGAGGCTTGGACAACAGTTATCCAGAGAACCCATAAATCGTTTGTGGAGATTCCACTCGCATCTTGCTTTATTAAAATAATTAATTATTTTAATGTGGACCCTAAGTCTAAACTTAGGAAAATTAAATAATTAAAGGGTATTAATAAAGCAGAGTGTGAATCTTCTAGAAAACGAAGATCAATTCATCTTTTAATCTGAGCCATTGATTAAAGATATAATCTTGGCTGTTGATTCATCAGCAAGGGCACATTCTTCGAAGGAAATCGATTCTGAAGTAAGACAATTCGATTTCAGTGGGTGAGTTTGTAGAGGCGGGTTTGTAGAGACAGAGGGAGGAGGGAGAAGTTAGCAGAAGGCAGAAGGGTGAAGGGAAGGAGTGGTGAGCAACAACATCAAGCGCTCCACGCAAAATTATGCAGTCCAGGGAGGGATTGCGCAGAGAGGCTACGCAAAATGACACAGAGGGTGTAGGAGTACATCCCGTGTGTCGGGAATACTTCCGGAGTGTCCGGAAAATTCATACCAGGTGTATGCTAGTTTATTTTGCTTGCCAAGACTTCTGTAAAAGATCTTTTCATTGCTGAAGATAAATACAAACCCTCATCTGCTGCACTGGTTTTCCCACATTGGGTTTTCCGAGGACAATTGTCAATAAATAACTATGTTCATATGGTTGTTTCTATTGTGCTATTTATGTTCTTCTGCTTTTGATTAGAGTGAGGTACTGCAACTGTGTTTATTTCGGAATTTACTAAAGCATCTATAAATAACTTATCTAATAAGTAGGTGAAATAAATCAATCATTGCAGTAATAGTTTTCAGATCTGAAAATTTCACACTACATATGTACTACTCCACACTGAACACAGTCTCTGATAAAGTGACATCTGATATCTATGTGCTTCGACCGATCATGAAATACTAGATTCTCAGAGAGTTTGATGCAACTCTGATTATCATAGTAAACACTGGCCGCTTCCATCCTTTTCCTGAACAAGCTCACAAGCAGCTTTCTAAGCCATATAACTTCGCATGCTGCTGTGCTCGCTGCCATATATTCTGCTTTCGTTAAGCTCAGAGCTACCGACTTCTGCTTTTTGCTGCACCAAGAGATCATTCTTGATCCAATGCTGAAGCAGTACCCGGAGGTACTTTTTCGATTTGCTGAACTACCTGCCCAATCTGCATCTATGAATCCGCTCAATTTGACATCATCTTCTTGGGTGTATTTCAACCCATATTCGACTGTTCCACGCACATATCTGAGAATGTGCCTAACTGCTGCCCAATGTACCCTTATCGGTTCCACCATGAACTGACTAAGGGTGTTGACAACGAAGCAAATGTCTAGCCTAGTCTTGACCAGATACATGAGTGACCCAATGAGCTGTCTGTACAAGGTGGGGTTTACTTCCATGTCTCTTGATGCATCTATTTTCTTCCAGTTGGTGATCATAGACATCGCCATGGGTCGGAAATCCTGCATTCTGAATCTTTTTAGAATCTTTGTAGCATATCATTCTTGCCCAAGGAAGACCTCCCCATTTTTCTGCCAAACCTCCAACCCTAGAAAATAATGCATCAACTCCATATCCTTCATGTCGTATTCTGCTTCAAGATTCTTCTTGCAGTCCTTTATAAGCCTAGATGACCCTGTAAGAAATAAGTCATCTACGTTTAATACCAGAATAAGTGGTTCATTCTCCACCATTAGATAGTAGAGATTGGGATCTGCATCACTTTTGATGAATCTCAATTGCTGCAAGTAACTATCAAGCCAACCAAACCATGCTCTGGGTGCTTGCTTGAGCCCATATAGGGCTTTCTTCAACTTGCATACATGAGTTCTCTTCACATGAGTCTCAAAGCCTTCAGGCTATTCTATATACACCTCCTCTTCTATCACCCCATTCAAGAATGTTGTCTTGACATCCATCTAGTGAATCTCCCATCCCATTTGAGCCGCTAGGGATATAACAAATCTGATAGAGGTATATTTAGCTACAGGGGCGTAGGTCTCCTCATAGTCTATTCCTTCCTTTTGTACGTACCCCTTTGCCACGAACCTAGCCTTATACTTCTCTACACTGCCATCTGCAGCGTATTTGATCTTGTAGATCCACCTTGATCCTACAACTGATCTATCCTCTGGTCTAGGTACCACTTCCCAAACATCATTCGTCATGATAGAACTGTATTCTTCTACCATGGCATCCACCCATACTTGGTGCTGTACGACTTCCTAAAAACTGGAATGTTCTTCAACTTGTGCTACTAGGGGTTGGTATCTGTCAGGTTGCCTACGCTGCCTTTTGTCGGTTCTCGGAGCTTTAAAAAACTCCTCTGCATCCCTTAGTGTCTGTCGTACTTCCCTATTGGTTCTACCACTGGTGGTAGGAGGCTCACTCAAATCCTCCTCCTGTTCCATCTACTGAGAATTGCCAGGATCTCCTACCCCCGAGGAAATGTTGGTACTGGTCACTGCACTCGATCCTGGTGTTTGTCCTCTTGCTTGTCCTCCCTGCTGCCCCAAACATCAAAATGCATCCAAAGATTTCCAAAAATCCTTAAGAAAGGAAGTGTGAGTTCCTCTAAGGAGATTGAAATTCTAATGTGTGATGATGAGAGATCTTTATGACATGATCTCTAATTTATGTGTCCTAGTAAGGCATTTTTTAGTCTACAAGCCCCTTAAACAATAAAATAATGGGAAAACTACAAGCAAGGTCACAAGCTCTCATAAAAACATAATTATCTCCACACATGTGAAATGAAGTGATCAAGAAGCTGACGTCATGCTAGCGGATCACCCTTCTAGGGATTGCATTGGGGGCCTTGAGTGCCATGAAAAGTGTAGAAGCCCTCTAAAATCATGCTCTAGGGGTTCGCCCTTGGATTTCTAGAAAAATCCTCCGTAGGCCCTAGTTTTGGGCTTGGGGCACAAACACAGGTCTTATAGGTCTCCTGGTGGTGTGAATTCTTGATTTTGCCTCGACGTGGAGGGCACTGAAGATGGTGCTAGCCCTCCCATGTCTCAAGGCATGAGACAAACCTCATCTGGGCCCTGCATCAACAACCTGACCCTGTAATACTACTAAGACGATTGGGGGCTTACTGGTCCAGATGCATCTTCCCATAAATGATATAGGGCAAAGTGTAGGAACTTTGCGGGTGCTGAAGGTGCCCATGGATAGGAATGATGCTCTGTAACTGTCCGGAATCTGATGGCTCTCAATGCATCACCTGTGGGTGTTAATATGTCCCTCTGGAGGACCTAGACCCCAATAAGTTGCCTAGACCTATAGATGGAACCACCTTCCAATTACACACAATATGCAGTGTTGCAACTTCCACTATTAGGTACATTAATCATTCTTGTATCTAAGTGAACCAAGCTTGAAAGATGTTGAATTTGTAACTATGGTCGGTCTTCATAATGTACTTTTGGTCACTTGATGTAATTATATTTATCAACCTCCCAGGGTACATTTCTAGGCCCTATCCAGGTATGGGGATGTGTGAGTGTCAAATCCCAAAAAGCCAATGTTCAGTTGAACCCAAAGAAGAGAGGTGGAATAAGGGCTCATAATGTAAGATGGAAAGTGGTAAGTATGGAATAGGGAGAGATGGAGCTACGCTATCTCAATCATGGCCTCCCAGGTAGTGCCCCTTCCTAAAGCCACGGGCCATTAGTGGAGGTCCCAATGGACTAGGATTGAAAATTAACCACCCATTTAAGGCGAGGGAACAAGATCATGGCCAAGACCTTTTTTCCTTTCAAGTTTCCCCATAATCTATGTAAAAATGCTCAAATACAAACAAGCATAAGCACTCGATTGCAAAATGAATAAAGTACCTTCTGATTAGAAGCCCACCTTCCAACACGTGTTCTTGGAAAATGGGTGAGGAGACATATGACTTATGCAGGTGGCGAAGATATGAATGGAAAGTCACATCGGCTATAAGGTGGCTATATAGGGTTGTGGGTTGCCAACTGGAAGATATGGATAGGAAAAAAATTTCTCCTAAGGGTCACCCACTTTTAGTGGGTAACAGGTGCTCATTGTTTTTAATAAACTGTGAAAATTCCTAAATTTGGAATCCTATTGCAGCAACTGGAAAATATTCACCTAATTTTTAATATTTACTTAACAATTTATTTGCAGTTATCTACACAAATATAAAAATGTTGCGGAAACAAAATACTACACAGGAAAGAAATTAACACACAATCGACACTGTTATTTTTTGGACAAATGACCCCTGGAAAAACCCAATGCGGGAAAACCAGTGCAACAACTGAGGGTTTGTATTATTATGTAGTAGTTTTTGAATACAAGTCTATGACTATCGAAACTGAGAAGTCATATAGAGGAAAAAATTACAAATAAATCTCGTGAGAAAATCTCACTGCCACGGGAATCCGGCATTGACCTCAGCTTGAAATGAGCTGCTCTACGCTGCCTTTGTGTCACAACTCGATGTGACCTTCCTTCTTGCCGTTGGATCTTATGCTGACTGGAAATGAGGCTCTACTGGCCTCTAGAAACTCCCTCCGGCTTCTGGCACTGACCCTCAAATGTTTCCTCAACAAAATTTCGGATTCCCTCTGAAGCTCTGCGCAGTCTCTTTGTGGCTTTTACTGCCTCCTCTACCTTACACTCTTCAGATTAGGAATATCTTCCACCGGACAACTATCCCTGCTCCTCACTACAAGAAATCACCTCGATCACTCTCTGGCAATTGTTGCGCTACTCTGTTGAGAATTCAATCTCTAGATCTCTCACTCCATGTGTTCTCCAAGTCCCCATCGAGCTTCTTCTTATAATCTTCTCATTGAACATTCAACGACCCAGATTAAGTCCTAATCAATGGATCAGATCATCTTGACTCCATCTCCATCTTTTTCTAGAAGATTCACACCCATTTTAATTAATACCCTTTAATTATTTTATTTTCCTAAGTTTAGACTTAGGTATCCATTAAAAATAATTAATTATTTTAATTAAACTATCTCTGGGTGGAATTTCCCAAAACGATTTTTGGGTCTTGGAGAATGCATGTGTCCTACCCTCCCTGCAAATTCTTGAGGCTAGAGCACATTCGATGATACTAGAAATCAACACTCCCTCTTAGCGAGGAATGTGCTCTAGTAATGCAACCTGCTGAAGCATCACCCTGACTTTGTATCATCTCCCTCTGCGCTGCTGACATCTAACATCATTTCCCTCCAACGATTGCACAAATGCTGCATCTATGCTACTGCTGACTCTGCATGTTACTGCCAACTGCATCTGCACTGCAACCTTTTTGTTGTTGCAACAAAAAAACATCCAAAATACTGAACCCACTGTGTTCAGTATGATGCATCTGTCACTGGAGTTCTCACTGCTACTAGTTTTTGTGCTGACTCTCTGAAGCCTCTACGTTGCTGCTGACTCTGCACTGTGCCAACTGCACTGCTACCAACTCGGCTCAGTCTTTGGCACTCCTAATCATTGCAACTGTCACTCCGGTGTAGAAATTATACAAGCATATGTATATCAATGGATTCAATCCGATCTAACAATGTACTAAATATAGATACTGAATCGCTTCTACAAATCAATTGTGGAAATTAACACAATCGCCAATCACATGAAGCAAAGAAAGAATTAAATCAAACCACAACACAGATAATTTCTTGGGGAAAGCTTGCTTCTCAAAACCCCTCTATCTTCTATTGTATATTAACCATGGAATCATGAAACAATTACAATGCACTCTTCTCACAAGAGTCTCTTGCACTCTGCTAACTGTCTCACACTGTTCTAGACAAAACTGACCAACACTTAGCCAATTCTCAGCCTCTAAACAACCTGCCTTGCTTGGGCAATTCCTGATGAATGCAATCCCTATTCGTTAGGAATTTTGGCCTTCCTAAACTACACAAGGATCATGGGCACTCCAATGGATGTCTGGTTGCATGCAAGCAACCTACTAATCACACAACTAATAGTTAACCTCCCTTTAACATTTGTCTCAACTGGGTCTCCACTGGAACTGACATGCATGCAACTATTAATAAAAAATCATCAATTGCATGGCAGATCACTGATTGTGAATTAAATAATATTTAATTCACTTGATCTTTCACTAGTGCAACAAACACCTAACTGAGTTAATTGATTACACATGCATTAAACTAGTGCACCAATTGCAATTCGAACTCCATAACTAATAGAATTACTCTACATGCCTCACCAACCACCCTCAACTCGAAATACATGAGCTAACTGAGTTTATCACACTCAGTTAACTGTTACAAGTGATCATGAGATAATATTACATTTTATTGTCCAATTTAATTAAGGGAAAATTAAATTAGACATTGCACCAAATTAATTAATTAATTTGGCTCACACTAGTGTGTGTGCTACTAGGACCTATTGGTCCCACACTAGTGTGTGTGCTGCAATTTCTTGTTGGACTTCAACACTCTCTCTCAACAAGAAAGGGATTATCTGCCACCCCGATCCTGCCTCTATGGTATTCGAATTTTCTCCTGGTGAACGCCTTTGTCAGAATATCTGCATCCTGATCTTCCGTGGGAATGTACTGAAGTTACATTATGCGCCCTTGAACACAATCTCTGAGATGGTGGTACCGGATGTCTATGTGCTTGGACCTATCATGAAACACCGGATTAACCGAGAGTTTAATGCAACTCTGTTTATCACAATGTACCACTGTCGAATCCATCTGAGAACCAAACAAACCAACCAGGATCTTTCTCATCCAGATGGCCTCACATGCATCTTGACTTGCTGCCATGTACTCTGCCTCGGCTGAATTGAGTGCCACAGATCGCTGCTTCCTGCTGTACCAAGAAACTGCTGTCAATCCTATGCTGAAGATCCCTCCCGATGTGCTCTTTCTGTCTGATGGATTGCCCGTCCAATCTGCATCCGTGAAGCCTTGAAGCTTCACTCCCTCTGTCCGTCTGTACCATAATCCATACTCTGTAGTGCCCCTGAGATATCTCAAGACATGCTTCCCTGCCTTCCAAAAGAGCTTGGTCGGCTTAACCATAGCTTGACTCAGCTAGTTAACTGCGTAGCAAATGTCTAGTCTAGTGTTCACCAAGTACATCAGTGAACCCACTAACTGCCTGTAGATAGTAACGTCCACTACTTCTCCAGAAGTAGCATCCTCTTTCCTCCAATTTCTTGGAAGAGGAGTGTCCATGGGTTTACTACTCTCCATGTGAAACTTACCCAGTATCTCTTTGGCATAATTGCCTTGAGAAATAAAAAGTTCACCATCCCGCTGCCTTATTTCCAAACCAAAGAAATAGTGGAGTCCCATGTCCTTCATTTCGAACTTCCTTGAAAGATCCTCCTTGCATGAGTTTATCAACTGCTCATCACTTGTCAAAATTAGATCATCAACTTAAAGTACGATTATCAAGAGCTTACCATCAACCACAAGCTGGTACAAGTTTGCATCTGCTTCACTTTTGGTGAAGCCCATCCCGGTGAAATAGCTGTCAATCCAAGTGTACCAAGCACGAGGTACTTGCTTCAGCCCATACAGTGCTCCCTTGAGTTGACACACATGCGACTCACTGTCAAAGATCTTGAAACCTTCTGGCTGCTCTATGTACACTTCTTCCTCAATAACTCCATTGAGAAACGCAATTTCCACATCCATCTGATGAATACACCACCCCATCTGCGCTGAGAGTGCAAGGATAGATCTAATGGAAGAGTATCTCTCGACTGGTGCGAAAGTATCCTCATAGTAAATCCCCTCAACTTGTGAGAATCCCCGAGCCACAAATCTAGCCTTGTACTTCCCCACACTCCCATCAGTAGCTTGCTTCACCTTATAGATCCATCTAGATCGAACCACTGATTTGCCGACTGGTCTTGGGACAATCTCCCATGCACTGTTCTTGACGATGGAGTCATACTCCTTTACCATAGCATCAACCCAAATTGGTTGTTGCACTGCTTCCTAAAAGGAAGATGGTTCTGTCACAATACCCTTGCTCATAAAAGCCATATATCCAGTAAACTTGTCTGTAGACTGTCTCTGTCTGCGCAGTGAAGTAGGGGCTTCTACATTCTCTACCGCATCAAGTCTCAATCTACTAGCTTCCATGGTGCACCTTCTGCCATTTCTGGTGGATGGTTCTGCATGAGTGTTTTCTGCCACTCCATGATCCTCTGCATGTGGCTGCTCCACATCTTGAGGTTCATTCTTTGGAACCAAGAGTTCCTCCTCTGCATGCAAATCCAGATTCCTCTCAAGGGACAATCACATGGCTTTCTCCTCATCAAATTTTATATCCCGTCACACAATAGTCATTTTGCTGTTTGGCAAATGCACCCGATAGTTGTGGGGAGTTTCAGTGTAACCCAAAAATATCCCAATCTCAGCTGTTGATTCCATCTTCTTCCTGCAGATGAGCCAAAAATCTTAAAATGTGAAACATCAGGTTTCTTACCAGTAAAAGCCTCTTCTAGTGTACTCATGCCAAGTATTCGATGAGGACAATGATTCTGCACAAATACCGTTGTTTTACATGCCTCTGCCCACAGATGCAATGGTTGGCCCTGATCATGCAACATCGCTCGTGCTACACCCACAATTGTTCAATTCTTTTATTCTGTGACCCCATTCTGCTGTGGGTTATGCACAATCAACTCTCTCTGAATTCCTTCTTTGCTGCAGAAGTTCTTGAATTCATTGGAGATGTACTCACCACCATTGTCGCTCCTAAGAGCCTTCACATGCTTCCCCGTGTCTTTCTCCACTAGTGCTTTGAACTCAAGAAATTTTGAGAACGTCTGATCTTTCTTTTGCATGAAGTAGATCCAACACTTTTGAGAAAAGTCATCAACAAATATCACATAGTACTTATGCTTTGTTGTCGACGCAGTAGAGAATGGTCCACACACGTCTAAGAGAACTTTCTCAAGGATTTCCGAAGCTCAGTTCTCCTTCTCATGAAAAGTGGCCTTTGCATACTTCCCCATAGTACATCCCTTGCATGTGTCTGACTGTGCAAGTGTACCCTTGGGAAGACCCGTAGAAATCTGCTGCATGACCTTCAAGGCTCCATGGTGAAAATGGCCCAATCTCTTGTGCCATAACTCACCCTCATCCCGGCTCACCACTTTATCCACCTTACCCATCAATGCTGCGCAACCATCTACATCAAGTTTATAGAGATTCTTAACTCGAATCCCAATCTTCTTGGCTTGTCCTATTGTTTTGTGTCGCAGGAAAGCTTTTCCTTCACTGAAAACAACATCATAGTCTCTATCCTCCAACATTGCAACTGAGACTAAATTTTTCTTAAAGCCTGGTACATGCATTACATCTTTTAATTGAAGGGGTTTACCTGACTGTCTCTGGAAGGTAACTATACCAATCCCGGTAGCACTGTACCACTCGTCATCACCCTTTTCGATATGCATCTAGAGGTCCTTCTCCTCCAAGCTACTGAAAAGTTCTTTGTCTCTCGTCATGTGAAAGGATGCACCACTATCCAAGTACCACACCGATCCCATTTCACTTGACAACATGCATGCAATGAGCAAGAAGTCAAGCTCAAATTGTGAGGCCAAAGTCTCACCAGTTGCAGATCCTGAAGCCTTCTTGCTCTTCTTCTTTTATGGACAATTAGTGGCATAATGTCCATGCTCGTGACAGTGAAAACACTTCACTTTGGACATGTCGCACTTCTTGCCATCTTTAACGGACTCAAGTTTGAAATGGAATTTCTTTCCTTTCCCCTTCTTCGCCTTGGCAGCCAAAGCACCATCTTCTTCATCTTCATTCTTAGATGAAGATCCATCCCGGGTATTCCGCTTGAATTCTTCTTGCACGAAATTCGACCAAAGTTGTTTTCAATCTGGCAGCTTTTCCCTTCCATTGACAGAGTCCTGATAACTATGCCAACTCTTGGAAAGTCCTAGAAGAGTTAGGCTCACAAGTCATCATCAGCGACAGTAATGTCGAAGCTCCCAAGCTCATCCCAACATTGGACAAACTTTGTTAAATATTTCGGCATGGAGTCGCCTTTCTCCCTTTTGATCTTCCTGAGTTTATCCTTGAGTGCCAATTTTCTATGATCACTGCTGCTCTGAAATAGATCTGTCAAAGCTTTCCACATTGCATATGGTGTCGCTTTGCCATGGAGACTTGAGACAATGTGGTCTTGTACTCCCTTAAGATCCTCCTCGCCTTCGCAACCTTCTTTTGCCAGGCATCAAGATCTACAGCATCAGCTACAACGGGTTTGGGAACATCATTGTCAATGAATTCTTTCAACCCATTTTCCTCCAGTACTGCCTCCATCTTGTCTTTTCGAGCAATATAGTTAGAGTTGACCTTGAGTGCATACTCCAATCTCAAGCCATTGAAAGCCTTTTCGATCCTGAATCGCCTATCGCACCAAGAATGTCTTTTGCAAATTCGAATTTTATTCAGTCACAAACTCAACTTCTCCTCCACTATAGTGATTTCCTGTGCTCTGATACCATGTAGAAATTATACAAACATATGTAGATCAATGGATTCAATCCGATCTAACAATGCACTAAAGCTAGATACTGAATCACTTCTACAAATCAATTGCGAAAATTAAACACAATCGCCAATCACATGAAGCAACGAAAGAATCAAATCAAACCACAACACAGATAATTTCTTGGGGAAAGCTTGTTGCTCAAAACCCCTATATCTTCTATTATATATTAACCATAGAATCATGAAACAATTACAATGCACTCTTCTCACAAGAGTTTTCTGCACTCTGCTAATTGTCTCACACTGTCCTAGACAACACTGACCAAAACTTAGCCAATTCTCAGCTTCTAAATAGCCTACTTTGCTTGCACAATTCCTGATGAATGCAACCCCTATTCTTTAGGAATTTTGGCCTTCCTAAATTGCGCAAGGATCATGGGCACTCCAATGGATGTCTGGTTGCATGAAAGCAACCTACTAATCACACAACTGATAATTAACCTCCCTTTAACCTTTGTCTCAACTGGGTCTCCACTTGAACTGATATGCAGGCAACTATTAATAGTAAATCATCAGTTGTATGACAGATCACTGATTGTGAATTAAATAATATTTAATTCACTTGATCTCTCACTAGTGCAACAAACAATTACAACTAGTTCAACTAACTCTAACTCACCTAACTAAGTTAACTGATTACACATGCATTAAACTAGTGCACCAATTGCAATTCGAACTCCATAACTAATAGAATTACTTTGCATGCCTCACCAACCACCCTCAACTCGAAATACATGAGCTAAATAAGTGAATCACACTCAGATAACTGTTACAAGTGATCATGAGTGTAAAGACCTTAGCTTTCTGAATTTAGCAATTATTAACAAAATTGATACTACACAATCCAAAATGGGATTTTTTGAAGCATAATATATATCAATTAACTATTTAATACTTACCTGGAACCGTTTTTGAAGTTGTTCCAGACCCGTCATGGCTCCCGCTCCCGTTACCAAACCTTATTTTCCTCCCAACCTATCTGAGGTCAACCTCTCTGGTCCCCAGATCTAGAAGACAAGTCTGCTGGCCCCCGTGCTCAAAACTCCAATAACAATCGAGATCACTTCATGACTCTGTTAGAACTCACTGCTCATGTTTCCTGCACTTAGAACTCCTCTAACAGCATCCGGGTCAGTTTTCCCACCTCACTGCCCATGCCCATCAAGTTTCCCCCCCTTCTCCTTTTATACACAAATCCCCTTTCAAGATATTTATTAAAATATCCTCCTTTGATAAATATCTTAGTCAAATATTTTTTCAAGATATTTATTAAAATATCTTAGTCAAATCTCTTTTCAAGATATTTATTAAAATATCTTCTTTCAAAATATCTTAGAGTTTATATTAAAATATTGTTATTTCACAAATATCTTGGATTCCTAAAATATCTTGGATTTATTAAATATCTTGGATTCCTGAAATATCTTGAATTTATTATTAAATATCTTGGATTTTATTAAAATATTATATTTTATTTGCATAAGTCAATGCTTTTACTTTCCTTCGAACGAAATACTAGTTATATTATGATAGTGGTAGGTATAACTTTTACCTCACACTATATTCATTATATTTAGGTATTTACTCAATACTTCAATAATTTACTTATTACCCTACACTGAATTTTTTTATAATTGATTAGTGTATGTATTAGTGCAGTACACATGATACATGCATATTTAGCTATCATATGCAGGTCTCATATGCATGCTAATATTTCTATGTTCCATATAACTCGAGTTGGGTCGTTACATACACCCCTCTTTCAGAAAACTTCATCCCGAAATTAAGTTTTATGTCGTATATCATTAATTATTTAAGTGATTAGTAAAATCATATAAGGGTGGTGTACCGTAATTAACTTTTCGTTTAATGTGTGAGAACACTTTAACATTTATGTTTTGATCATTTATTGGTTTACAAATTTTAGTAGTCACGTCTTGCCCCAACAGTGTTCCCAAGCTATTCTAGAATCATCCTATCCTCCCTAATTTCTTCCGCTCCCATCCTATCCGTCCTCTACAGAAATATGCCATGGCATCAGTTTTACTGATTCAACCATTCATAGACCTTAAGGGTGTCAGCGTCGATTGTGTCGACCTGATCGACCAGTAGGCATCCGATAGTCATCATCACACGTCTAGGGGAGCGTGACTCGCACAACCCTCCCATGACTCCAGGTTTTGGAGGATAAACGGTGGGTAACACCTCCACCCCTCCTAGTAGGACCAGGGTTAACACCTTATTATGGAATCTCAGTGCATCTCAATATTTTGTCATCACGCAGTCGGTTTGGTAATGATATCATCTGCGATGTAAACACTTGTCCACAAATTATAACATATGTATCAATATGTTCAAAGCAAATTGTTACCCACATAAATTTTTTTACACATTCCAAATATGTTGCCATCTACGATATTGATCCTTGAGTTCATATAACATACTTGGTTATGTTTATCCAATAGGTCTGTAAATTCATTTTCACCTTGAATAGTCAAGTGCAATCACTCTTTTATTTCTATCTCATCATTTATGTTGATATGCAAAATTATAGGTACCATAGCCATAACATAATTCATAATTTATATCAGTATCTCTGTACCAACAATGTTTAAGCAAAACTTTCTTCATATTGGTATCCATGTACCAACAATGTTTAAGCAATTAATATATTCTCACATGTCATAGTACAAAATGACAGTCTTAAGTATCCATCCAAAATAAGGTAAGATTATAGAAAATAAGTTTTTAAATGCTTATAAATATAACCCACAGTGATAAATGTTACATAGAATAATCGAACATGGATATACAAATAAAGGTGTAGCTACTATTTTCTATACTATATTAACTGATTAACCTTATAAAAGTCACAGGTTGACACTCAAAATCCAAATGGAGGGATGCTCCAACCTTTATGATTGCATATATAGAATCGAAATGAATTGAAACAAGAGCACAAAACACTTACTGTTTAGTCGAAGCATGATCTAATTTCTTGATACATGTTGATTAAGAACTCTAAAACACAAAATTACATATGGATCCAGCCAATCTTTTAATTCTTGTTATTTATTTGTCTTTTAAGTCTAATTATCTTTGATTTGTAATCTGGATCTAAAGAGATAATAATAACATTAACTTATTTATCAGGTTATTTCGGCTCATCTTCAGCCTAAAATCTAGAAGCCAAGGAGTAGGGTTTTGCAGGTCTAATCATTAGGGTTACGCTGGAGATGGAAGAAGAATTAATTGACTACTCTAAAGATCCCTTAGTCGGAGGTTTATTTTCATTGAAGTAATTTGTTATTGCTTGAAAATGCATTATTCACTTTGCATTATACTTGGTCTACTAAGAGTGTCATGTTTTCAACAAGATGTCAATTGTTGACAAATAATAAATTCCTCTTTCAATAAGAATTTCACAATTTATAAGATATGCATAGTGACATTATTAGTATGTTACAGTTTTGATATAGTCTTTTTTCTTGCAAATTTCACCATTTAGAGTCTTCACTCTAGCTAGGATATTACTAGCTTTACTATCATTTCTTAAACCATTGTTTCATTTCTATTATATTGACTCATTTAATCCAAACACATAACACATCACTGGTATACCCTCTTCTTTTCTTCACATCAATCGTTTTCTTATTAGTTCTTAGGCCTCATCTCATCGCCAAATGTATCTTCTTTTATAACGGTGTACCATTATTATCTTTAATTTTTAACATTTTCCCAGTTTGTCACTTGTTATTCTCAACAAATTAGGAGTATTCACAACTCCTTATAGGTCATTGCTTTGACCGTTACCAAATCGTGTTGCTCATATCCTTAAGAAAATTCTTCTTGATATAAAACATCCCTTCACTTCCTTATACCAAATATTCCTCATATTCCATGTGTACTTCAATTTGAAAAAGAACATATTATCAAATTGACTTCGTTTTCTCACCTCTAGTCATCATGGTTTTTTTTTTTTTTTTTTCTTAATGCATACAATTATTACACTTGGAAATGTTGTTACTATTTCCCCACTTGGGTAAGACCCTATAAATAAATTCAATAACATGGATATTGAATGTAATCTACTTATCATTTCAGGTTTTAAGGTATCACAAGATAGAATTTCCTAATCATACTCTATGATGTCCATAATCCATGAATAGAGTTAGTCACTTAAGGAAAATTTTATAATGTGACTCTCCCATTAGAGAGCGAAACTATTATAGATGTCGCCATGCACTTAAATTATCCTATAATTGATCAATTTTATTATAGATTCACTCTTTAATCTGATGTCATTGACTTCTTATGTTGCTTTGTGAAAGTTCCACTCACTCACCTTTGGTGTTATTTTGTCGATTTCAATATTTTAAGTTGATTATGATAACTAACCTTTATTATCATCATCAGAAGTTTGTCATTTCGTTCTTTTCCCATCCTCCCTAGGTACTATATTGATTATATTATGGTAATAATGGAGATCAAACTTTGAAATTTTCCGCTGCACTTTCTTGGTAACTATATCATCTTGTTCTAATAGTGTGTTTACTACCTTATAGGGTGGTTTCTTACCCTTTTAACATATGTTTCATCCATTTTGTTTTGTTTTGATTTGTACTTTTAAAGAACTATACTTTTACTCTTAAGTTGATTACTCACGATTTCTCCTCACATTTATTGAATAGTTAGTGTCTTCTTTCATCCATTAATTTACCTCAAACTAGCTTACCCTTTTGTGTGGTTGTAGCTCCACATCTAATGGTCTTGCCATAATTTCCATAGTCATGCTTTCATTACCATTCTTCCTTTCTTCAAGAGTTAACTTCTTTGGAGCAACTATGCCAACTAATCCTTAGATATGCCTAAATGATTACCATAAATCATCTTATATAGTGTCATAATGTCCCTAATTTCTTTTTCCTAAACCACATTGTTTTCTTTCTCATGAAAATGCTATGTTGCCATATTATTTTGTTTTGGACATCGATATAACTTTACGGTTTGTAAATTGCTAATTATCTATCTTAACAATGACATAATGGTTGAATATCAAAATGCCCAATTTAGTGTATTTTAAATTATAAAAATTTAAACGTTTACTCTACTCTTTAAACCACTTACACATATACTTGGATAGTAATTAAAGTATTAATATAAGAAAATGGTATAAAATATATTTACATAAATTCATATCATCAATGGTTATAGTTATCAGCGAGTAAGATATATATATATATATATATGGAAAGCTCAACGTCACTTGAAGAATAGAATGTTTCAGTTGTCTAAAATAATTAGGATAGTTTCCATTCTAATGTTCAAAAGTTACAAAAAAAGTTTAATGTCTAAAGTGATGTTAATTTGCTCATTTTAATATAATAATTTGAATGTACTTCAAATTTTATTTGCACGATATACAAAATCTTAAACTTCATTGTGGAAAATTTTGCAGCTGATATCTATGAGTTATCTTAACTCCTTGGTCGGATGGAATGTAATGTAAAAGTAATGGATTAAGAATCAAGTGGGATTGAGCTTGATATATGTCTTCGACACATACATTAGCATTAAATATCCCATCTCTTCTAATAAAATGTATCATCCTAGGGTTCATAGCTTTCAAATATCGAATCATATAAAATTTCATTTTATCATTGTTAGAGGCTTCAATTCCTCCCAAAAGTTGAAAACCACTTTTCTTGTCATTGAATATTACATAACATTGAATACTTTGGGTAAATTATCAAGGATGACTCGGAGTATTACACCTCGGGTTATATTATGATTGTTTTTATAATTATGAAAATGAGGCGGTGATATCCAAGAATGAACACAAGATCTTGGGAAACGGTTAAAAAACTAAGATATTTCACATTGTGATCATTCGTCCTAGTACTTTCAACCTAGTCGAACAAACCCCTAGATTAACTTTGCATTCCTCAACACTTCAACCTATGGATTGAAGTTCTCCTGAAGCCATTTCTACCTATTTGAAATCATTTGGCTTGCAGGTTGCCAAGCCATTTCTACCTTTCTGAAATCATTTTTATTTTTTTTTCTATTTTTGTTTTCCTCTCTACGTTTTTGTTCTTATACACTATTTCTCTATATTCTCTATCATTTCTCCCTTTATTGCTCTTTATTTATATATATTATTCTCTCCACTATATCTTTCTATTATATTCCTTTTTAATATCATTTTTTTTTTCTCTTATATATTAATTTTCTTACACTTTTTACTTTACTCTACCTATTCCTATTTATTTATATAACTTTTTACTTTTATTGCACCTTACTCATCTTATTCATTCACTCCTATTTTCGTCTCATACTACTTACCTCTTGCTACACTTATTGTACTTCTACTATTACGATGCTATTTTCATTATATTCTGCTATATTTTATTTATTTATTTATTATTATTATTATTATTATTTTACGGGAAACAAAATCCCAAGGGCGACCACACTCACATCCGCATTGTTCTGGAAATGAAAAGTTATAGTCAGAATCCTGACCTGGCTGTAGCTCGATAGGTCGTAGCAGGTGTCCAGGATCAAATAGGGCTGCGCACTCGAAAGATTCTAGGTCTGGCTTCGGAATGAAGTTTTTAGGGTATTGTATGCCTGTGGGATGAGCCGAGTTATGATGGTTCCAGAGTCCACAATCATGCCTGCTCTTCCAAGAACAGTAGGCGGAATCGAGAGCCTTTGGCCTTCGACACTTATGCCGTTCAATCCCACAAAATAGTAGGATGGATATATGGAATTTGAGAAGAGAGGGGTGCAAATGACAGTGGTGGTAATCGAGCCCCGATCGACACTGAACGAGCCAGTTGATGTGGAGGATAGGAAATCCGGAAGGAAGTAAGAGAATTGGCCGCCATATTTGACCTTGGGGTAAATAAGGGAATACGGGGTCAAACCCCGCCCTTACTATCTCCAGGCAATGGATATCATATTCAGCCGAAGTTGCAGACATTATTGATAGAACAAATGTGCAAAGCTAAACTTCGTCTAGACTTATTTGCGTGAAATTTGTTAGTTGGCAATCCGTTTTCTCAAATTTCTCAATAGAGTAATATTGAAGGATCACATTCCCAATATCGAGTTGTAATATTGAAGGACGCCATCATCATTATTCAGTTGTAATAGTGAACAGAATTAGCACACAATCATGAACATTGAAGTTTTCGTTTGGCAGTACTGTTGAATATGGATTCCTTCAAAATAAGAAATGCAGTGTGAATTATCAATATAAATTAATAGGTATAGATAAGTATTTCGATAAATGAAAAAAAACAATAAAAGGCAAATGAAAATCTGTAATTTGATGGATTGTTCAAATATCCATGAGTTTGACAATGGTTTCCATCAACCATATAAACAGTTTCAGATTTCTTGTATTTTACAAGTTACCGTTGTTCTTTTAAAAACACTGGAGTTTTGGTTATAGACAATTTATGCATCAATCAAATTTACTAATCTACTCATTAAGTTTAACAATAAGCAAAATGAGCATTTTCACTAAACATGTATGAAAGCTGTTAAACACCATGTTGAAGCACACACATAGTGTATGAGAAGAATAAACACACACACAAGAGACTCAACACACAATGAAAGATAAGCGTGAGGCTTTCTTATTTTCTCCGTTATACATGATGTACATTTATAATACAATGGTGTGACTCTTGGTTTCACATTCCAAGGTCACTTGAACTCCATTGTGACTTTTCGTATTCCACACCTACCCATGTAGGATTAGGTGTTCCAACCTCCCCCCTTAATCCGAAGGGGTATGTGTGAGTCCAAGAAAAGAGTTGTAATACAAATCTGCAAAGTATACATGGCAGCACTTGGGCTGAATCAACTCTCTAAAATGTTGGAAAAAAGAGGTGGTTTTAGGATGACCACAAACACTGGAACGCAATACTTGTTGCAGTTCCCGGAACTCTTCCAAAACTGGCAAGAAGCTGAAGGCTTTTTCTAGAGGAATTGTCCCTCATAAAAAAGGGAGACCTTCAACCTAAAAGAAGGGAGGTCTACTACCTGTGATGGTTTTAGGATTACCAACAACTCTAGAATGCTTTGAAGCATTTCCTGGAACTCAACCAAAGCTGGCAAGAAGCTGAAGGCTGCTAAGCTGAAGGCTTCTGCTAGAGGAAGTGTTCCTCATATATGAAAGGGAGACCTTCGACCTAAAAGAAGGGAGGTCTAATACCTGTGGTGGTTTTAGGTTGTCCACCAACCAAAGATGATGGTTTAAGGTTATCCACCAACCGAAGGCATGCTCATGGGCATCCGTGTCTCTGGCTACATCTCTGAATCTGGAATGACGAATTGTGGCTCAGGCTCGCTTGAACTGCTGGCTACAACTCTAAACATGGAATGAGAGATTGTGGCTTAGGCTCGCTTGATCTGTCGTCGAAGCTTGTACATGACCACCATTTTCCCCCCTGTCAGGGACAAGGTGAGATGATGGCGAAAACTCAACTGCAAGTTTGCTCAATATCTGTGAACAAGTTCTAACATGTGTCGTAAACATCTTCTTGGCTGCTGATGCCCATTGCCAAGAAGCGATCCATCCAAGATGAATCTTGGTTCTTGCAGGAGGCTTGTGTCTGAAGCATTTGTCTGAAGAATGAGTGTGCCGACCACATTGCTTGCATGGATGAAGATCAAAACATTGATCTTTCATATGGCCAACTCAATCACAGTGTTGGCATTTACATCCCGATGTTGTGGTAGCGAATAGATTCGAAACAACAGGTGAACTCTGTCATACATGAATCGACACTCCTAAATATGATGGGCTTATAGAAGTCCGGAATATGAAGGACAACTTGTCATATCCAAGACCTCGGCCGGTGCTTTCTGTGGGACAAGCTGGTTCTCAAGGTCTCGATGATGCTCTTGGAGAAGTGCAGTGTTGAACCGCTCGTACCCGTATGTACATCTGCTCTAGTACAAGGCACTGAATGTGGATCAACTGGAACTTTATCTTCTTTCTTCTTATGAGAGTCCTTCTCAATCTTCTGAATAGAAACAGGTTCAGAATGGTGACTCTTTTGCTGAAGTTCATCTTGTTGAAGCTGAGATTCCAACTGTAAAAACTCAATCTTTTCTTGTGCATCTTGCAAACAACTTTGAATATTACAAAGAGCATCCTTGCTCATTTTTATCATGTCATCAACATTGGAATGAATGAGGTTATTCAACAACACTAATGCCTCATTGATTTTAGCCATTTTCAACAACTTAGGCTCAAAAAATGAGAGGGTGTCGGCTTCAACCGAAAATGCACCCGTTTACAATGTGATTCCTTTCAAACAAATACAAATGACTCCAAGGAATTCTCAAAGCACAAAATCTGCTCCTCAAATGATGGAGGGCAATCAACAATCCAACAACTCAAATACTGATTGCAACTATGAAGAAGCAATACAATGTCAACTCAAGACAATATTGCAGCAAAAACACTTTGCAAGAAGCCTTTAAGGCAGCTGAATTTTCCTTCAAATAACTGTTTTAAATGATGGCAAACTTGTCTTCAAATATCAATTTCTTCAGAAAATCACCCTTATGCCACAAATCACACAATGTCAAATCCAATTTTCTCTAAATATAGTCCATGCCATTTCTTCAATTCTGCTGTTCATTTCTCTCTCTGCTCTTCCTCTCTTCCTCTCTCTCTCTTTGCTGTTTTTTTTTTTTTTTTTAATTAATTAAAAATTAATTAAAAAAATGAATTAATTGAAATATGAATTAATTAAAAGGGAAAGGGGCTTTTTAAAAAAAAAATTAAAATGGAAAGGTGGAAAATAATTTAAAAAGGGAGGGGATTCACTTTAAAAAGGGAAGGGGAACGAATTTAAAATGGGAGTGGAGGTTAAACATTTAAAAGGAAATTAATTTAAAATATTGGAAAGGGATGGTAGTAAAAATGGAGGAGGAAGATTTTTAATGTAAAAATTAATCGATACATATATATTTTCTTTTTATTGAAAGTGCATTTAAAAAATTGGATGAGAGGGAGCGTTGAGGCTAGGAGAGAGGGCGCGTGGTTTACGGAGAGGGTGAAGGGGAACGACCAAGGGGGGGCTGTAGAGGCGTTAGGTGCAGGGTAGTGAGGGCTCGGTAGTGGGGGATGGGAGCTGAGTTGAAGGGGTAGGGTGTAGGGGGTGAGGGTCGATGTGTGAGCGTGCGAGTGTGGTGTTTAAATGAGCCGGGCAGTAGTGATTGCAAGGGGGAGCGGATAGGAGGGCCGAAAGGCCGTAGATTTGTTGGAAGCGGTGGGGTTAGCAGGTAGGAGGAGTCTGCGTAAAGGAGGGGGAGTTTGCAGATGGAGGGCACGGAGAGTTGTAGAGTGAATGGGATGGGACGACAGGGTAGGCGAGCCGGTTGCGTAGGTTGGGGTTTTGGGTAGTAGAGAGTAGTGTTCGGTAATGTGAGAGCGTAGGTGGATAGGGAAGGGGTGAGCCGTGCGGAGTGAGGGAGTTCTATGCGTGAGAGCCGTGGAGTTGTAGCAAGGTGAGATGGAAAGGAGCGTATTGCAGGGTGAGGGTGAAAGCTAAAATCATAATTTTTTTATTTTTTATTTTATTTTTTAATTTTTTAAACAGCAGAGTAGAGATAGGAGACTTCAAAACAGAAGCAGATTTTTCTTCTGAATACACAGCAGAATGGACAAAATGCAGAAATGAGGGCAAATTTCAAGTACTGAAATGCAACAGCAGATTGCCAATAAAACCCAGAAATTTTTCCAATAGCCCAGCAATAGAAAATAGTTTCCAGCAGTATAAAAATGCAGAGATGATGAAATTTTCAGTAGAAAAACTCGGAATTTTCCATAAACTTATTTTAAACACTTTTCCAGCAGCTCCAAAATGGTGCAGAATTTAAAATGCAGAGATTGCAGGAAAAATAAGCAGTGAGAAAACCTTCAGATGTGCAATGCTGCTTTTCTTCAAAACCACTGCTGCTCTTCTTCAAAACAGAATCTGAATGCTGCGAATTTCTGAATGTTGCTCCTTCTCCAAAACCACTGCTGCTCTTATTCAAAACAATTCTGAATGGCGGCAAAAACACTGCTGCAGAGAGTCTCTAAATGCTGCAAAAATGCCAAGAATTTTGCAGATATGCACAGGCCATAAACACAAATGGCTCACTCAAATTGGAGCAGGGCTAGCAATTGCCCGCTCTGATACCATGTTAAACACCATGTTGAAGCACACACATGGTGTATGAGAAGAATAAACACACACACAAGAGACTCAACACACAATGAAAGATAAGCGTGAGGCTTTCTTATTTTCTCCATTATACATGATGTACATTTATAATACAATGGTGTGACTCTTGGTTTCACATTCCAAGGTCACTTGGACTCCATTGTGACTTTTCGTATTCCACACCTACCCATGTAGGATTAGGTGTTCCAACAAAAGCTGCCCTATCGCACAAATAACAGACCAAAGTATAAAATCAATTTCACGTTTCTCAACACGACCATCTATTTTCTCTCTAAATATTTTTTGACATCAACAAATTATTTCCCAATGTTTTCCATTTTGAGCAACAAGAGTGAGAGGGGACACCTACCTTTCAAGAACACCAAATATAGATCACATAAGGGGGGAAAGAATTCGCCAACAGCCACCTATTGTTTGCCACTTATGGGTAGTGAGGAGCATATTTTATCAAGTTACCTAACATAGAATGAACAAATAAACCACGCACACCTATCATGGTTTATGTGAATTTAGAAAATACAAATAATAAATTAAACAACTTCCTATAATAGGAGCGATATGTTGAAGGCACTATTTTTAAAAAATTTAATGCCCTAAGGTCCTGAAGGTTCAACCGTGCTCTGATACCATGTGTAAAGACCTCAACTTTTTGAATTTAACAATCATTAACAAAATTGATACTACACAATCCAAAGTGGGATTTTTTGAAGCAGAATATATATCAATTGACTATTTAATACTTACTTGGAACCGTTTTTTAAGTTGTTTCAGACCCGTCATGGCTCCCTCTCCCGTTACCAAACCATTGTTTTCTTCCTAGCCTATCTGAGGTCAATCTCTCCGGCCCCCAGATACAGAAGACAAGTCTTCTGTCCACTGTGCCCAAAACTCCAATAACAATCGAGATCACTCCATGACTCTGTTAGAACTCACTGCTTATGTTTCTCGCAGTTAGAACTCCTCTGACAATATCCGGGTCAGTTTTCCCACCTCACTGCCCATGCCCATCAAGTTTCCCCCCTTCTCCTTTTATACACAAATCCCCTTTCAAGATATTTATTAAAATATCCTCCTTTAATAAATATCTTAGTCAAATATCTTTTCAAGATATTTATTAAAATATCTTGGTCAAATATCTTTTCAAGATATTTATTAAAATATCTTAGAGTTTATATTAAAATATTGCTATTTCATAAATATATTGGATTCCTAAAATATCTTGGATTTATTAAATATCTTTATTTAATAAATATCTTGGACTCTTGAAATATCTTGAATTTATTATTAAATATCTTTATTTAGTAAATATCTTGGATTTTATTAAAATATCATATTTTATTTGCATAAGTCAATGCTTTTACTTTCCTTTGAGCAAAATATTAGTTATATTATGATAGTGGTAGGTATAAATTTTACCTCACACTACATTCATTATATTTAGGTATTTACGCAATACTTCAATAATTCACTTATTACCCTACACTGAGTTTTTGAGTAATTGATTAGTGCATGTACTAGTGCAGTACACGTGATACATGCATATGTAGCTATCATATGCAGGTCTCATATGCATGCTAATTTTTCTATGTTCCATATAACTTGAGTTGGGTCGTTACAATGAGATAAGATTACATTTTATTGTCCAATTTAATTAAGGGAAAATTAAATTAGACACTGCACCAAATTAATTAATTGATTTGGCCCACACTAGTGTGTGTGCTGCAATTTCTTGTTGGACTTCAACATCTGGCACTTCTCTGCACCAACTAACACTGGTCCATCCTGCTATTTCTGATATGGGTTCTTGTAGCAAGGTATTGATCCAAGAGGTGGACTCCTCAAGGGTCCTACCCATCTGTAGCTCTCTGGAACTACAATACTAGATCACCCCACCTCTCCCCTAGAGGTATGTGGGCAATCATGGAGAACTCCAACTCCTCGATCTCTGCGGTTGCAGCCTGCTGATCATGTTTCTCTTCCTTGTCCTTATTTTTGAGAGGACATTGCATAGCGTAGTGACCAAGCTCACCACACCTGAAACATTTGATCTTCGAGACGTCATTTTTCCGCCTCCTCTGCTCTTGCTATCCCTTTGATGCAAGGGTTGCATTCTTGTAATTTTTTATATATGTTCTATGCTTGATGCAACTTTACTTTTTATCCCCAATATCAACCAGCGATCACATATACAAGAAAGTAAAATGCTGATAGAACATACCAGTAGATCGACAGAAGACAAGCCAAAAATATATAAGTGTGTTGGTGTGTTACGACGGTCAACAGGATGCTTCAACCAGCAAAGTCTCAATACGGTCAGCCAACTAGAAGTGTCACACAACCCTCTTGGACAACCAGATCAATCAACGAAAGTCAACGCTGTCACAGTCAAAGTCAACGGTGAACCTTGATTTCTGTGCCAGAAAATGTGGACTGCAGAAATCGGAATTTTGACCAAAGTTGGGGTCAGTTTGACCATGTGTTGACCAAAGTCAACGCTAGTCAACTCTGCGCTGAAACCCTAGGTCAAAAACAAAAAATACTTCTTGTTGCAATTTCCCACATGTAGGTGAAGAAGAGCCTCCAAGGTGATCGAACCAATCAGATGATGAGAGAGAATGTGTGAGGATGGATGAGTGAAAATGACCTCCAACATTGACCTATTTATATCCATCAATGAGGGTGTGTGACACAACTGCTGGGGCTTCAAGCTTACATTTCATTCCAGGCCGACCTGCACATATTTTGAATAAATTCAAAATAAATGTTCTGCTTATTGGATCAAGATGATCTTTAGATCGATCTTGCACCTCTCCGAAAGAGGAATCCAATAAAAATATTGGCATCTTCATCTGAGCATCACAACATGGAGTTTGGATTTAGTTGTCCAAAATTAACACTCCCTCTCAACTAGGGAAAACTCCATCTACCTGTGCCAACCAAACATCGTGCTTCATCCCGCTGTAACTTGCTTTGCTGGTTTCTTTATTTCAGAACAAAAGTGGGTCAATTACAAAGACATCATTCTCGGCTGACAGATTCAGCCCAAAGGTCCGAAACCTCTGTAGGACTCAAAAAGAGTCTCATACCAACCCGAAGTTGGTTTACCTGACCCGAAGTCAGTTGGAGGTCCGAAACCTCACTAGAATTGATCCCAGATCAAGTGGTTGGACACGTGCCATCCTAGACATAGAGAGTACGACAATCTCTGATGCGTCCATCAGTGTTTGCTACTAGTCTCTAGCTTTTCCCACCTCACTGGCCAAATGAGAGGTACTTCCCAGGAGTCCGGGACTCAATGGGTAGGATGCATACGGGGCACAGATCATCAAAGGTGAACCAACTCAACATCATAACGGTGGGGTAGAAGCACCACAAGGTTCAGCAAGCCTAGCCTCGTGTGTTCTTATAGCTCCGAGAAGCTATCCCCAAAGCCCCCCAAAGCTCCCAGAGCTCATCGTCCAACAGGACCCTCAGCATAGGGTCGGTCCACGATTCGAATATTCTCATGGAAGGTTAGGAACTTGACCTTCCCCAGGGGCTTTGTGAGATTGTCCGCGACCTGCTCATCATTTCCTATATGATCATGCCTTACAGCGCCTCGCTGTACCATATCCTGGATAAAGTGGTACTTGATATCAATATGCTTGGATCGATCGTGAAACACGGGATTCTCAGACAACCGAATCCCACTCTCGTTATCACAGAGTATCACGGTGGTATCTAGCACATGCCCGAACAACTCACTAAAGAGCTTTCGCAACCAAACTGCCTCACAACAGGCCATAGTCGCTGCAATGTATTCGACCTCTGGGGTGCTCAAAGCCACTAACTTCTGCTTCCTGCTCATCCATGATGTTGAAGCAGACCCAAGTGTGAAGCAGCATCCCGATGTGCTCTTACGATCCACCACACTGCCAGCCCAATCGACATCAGTATATCCATGGAGTGTCACGCTCCCGGCAGTGTATCTCAGCCCATGGTTTATCGTGCCCCGAAGATATCTCAACAGATTCTTGGCACCAGCCCAGTGAAAGTGATGAGGTCCAACCATATGTTGACTCAAAGTGTTCACTGCAAAACATACGTTCGGACGGGTGTTCACTAAGAACATCAGGGCCGCTACGAGTTGACGATACTCAGTAGGATTTGCTAGCATAGGCCCAGCAGCGCTGCCACTCAACTTCTTAAAGTTGAGCTCCATCGGTGTCGACACGGACTTACAGTCCATCATTCCAAATCTTTCCAGAACCTTCACAATATATTTTCCTTGAGAAAGGAAAATCTCGCCAGGTCTCTGCTAGACCTCTAGGCCTAGGAAGTAGTGCATCAGTCCTAGGTCCTTCATTTCGGACTCAGTAGCGAGCTCCCTCTTACACTGATGAATGAGAGGGTCAACACCTGTCAGGAAGAGGTCGTCCATATACAACACCAGAATGAGAGGCTTTTCTCTATCAACTTTGAAGTAAAGGTTCGGATCAACATTACTACGAGTGAAGCTCAGCTTCATCCGGTAGCTAACTATCCTCTCGTACCAAGCTCTGGGTGCTTGCTTTAACCCATAGAGGGCTTTCTTCAACTTGCACACATGGGTGTCCTGATCCTAGATTTCGAACCCCAGAGGTTGCTCCACATACACCTCTTCCTTTATCGCATCATGCAGAAATGCGGTCTTCACATGCATCTGATGAAGATTCCATCCTTGCGTAGCAATAAGGGCTATGATAGATCGGATGGTGGTATATCGGGCCACAGGTGCAAATATGTCATCATAGTCTACGCCTTCCTTTTGATTGAAGCCACGAGCAACGAATCTTGCCTTGAACTTTTCTGTTAGGTCCCTATATTACTAGTATAGTCACTTATTGTTATTAGTTTAACCCCCTTATTGTTATTATTATACCCTTGTAACCCCCATTTTGTTATTATTGTGCCCTTAAATTATTATTGTTAGGTCGGCTAGGATTACATTGTGGCCCACTAGGATTACATTATGGCCACATGGACTCCTATATATAGAAAGGAGGTTTTGTAAATTGTATCGTCCAAGAATTGTTTATTTATGTAATGTATTGGAGTTTGCCCCCTCGAAGTGGCTTATTTCTAAGGCGTTGATATCTCTTTTCTTCTATTTTTGGAGCTGGTTACACAACATTTGGTATCGGAGCTTTGGATTCTAGGGTTTCGCTGCTCCAAATAGGTCATCGTGGCATTTTCGCTATAACTTTTTTTCTACGAAGCTTCAGAAGCTGAAATTTTTAGGGTGCGAAGCCGAAATCCTGAGGAACATCATCAAAAAATTTCAGAGCTTGGTTCGTAATATTTTCGGAGATATGATCTGTGGAAGTTAGGTCTTTTTTTAGGCTCATAAACAGGTCATCGTGGCATTTGCGCTATAACTTTTTTTTTGCGAAGGTTCAGAATCTGAAATTTTTAGGGTGCGAAGCTGAAATCCTGAGGAAACTCGTGAAAAAATTTCCGATCTTGGTTCGCAATATTTTTGGAGATATGATTTGTGGAATGTAGTGCTTTTTCAGGGTCTAGAATTTAATCTCAAAGAGGTGATCGTGGGAAAATCTTCATAACTCTCTCTCTGAGCATCGGATTGGAGTGCCGTAAAAAGTGGTCGCAAGTACACGGATTGTAGTTTCTTGGCTATCAATTTCGGAGCCGAAGGATGAAAAAGTGACACGTGGCAAGTCGTACAATTTCACTCTACTGAACCAGTCCATAATTAGGTCATTGTGGGAGATTGGACACAGCTTTGCCTTGGAGAATCCAAATTAGGTCAGACCTGTGGCATTCAAAAGATAATTCAGAGGGCTACGTTGGTACTGAAATTCAAATATTGAAGTGCTGCAATCACAGAGATAATCCAATTTCAATATCGAGCTCCTCAAAAGCAAGAAAAAGGTGTGCATTTTTTTTTCCAAATTGCATAAGCCTTGTTTGAAGAATCAATTTGAATTGATTCCAAGGGCATATTGTAGAATAGATATCAGTATTGGGTTCTAAAAGATGCCCCGTAAAAATAATTCAACACCCATTAAACCTTCAGAAGGCTCTACTATGACTCATGAAGATGAAGAATTGCAACATGATCTATCAAAATTACAAGAGCAAGTGCAACAAATTTCACTCTCGCAAAGAGCAAAAAAAATGAAATGGAAGTTTTGAAGAAAGGCATGGAAGAGAAGATGGATGGTTTGAAGAAAGGCGTGGAAGCTAAGATGGATGGCATGGAAGCTGGCATGGAAGCTGGCATGGAAGCTAAGATGGATGACATGAAAGACAACATGGAAAACAACATGGAAAACATGAAGAATGATCTAAAAGTAGACATCGAAGGTTTGACAAAGTTGATACAAGAAATGTTTCCTAATGGTGAAAAGATAGTAGAAAAACCTCATGATGAGAACAAAATAAATGTTAATCGTGATTTCATAAACTCTAATGTTGGCGGGAAGAACCACCATATTCCAAAAATGGATATGAGGAAGTTTGATGGAAAGGATCCTGTAACATGGATACTACAGATGGAGCAATATATTGATCTCCATAACGTGCAAAACACACAAAAGGTACGCATTGCAACTTTACATTTAGAACAAAATACATTTGTATGGTATCGATGGCTTTGCTCCCGTAAAAAAATTGTCACTTGGTCAATTTTTACGGAGGAAATGATAGCATATTATGAGGATACAAAGAGCAACACCTTCTTTAGCCAATTGATAAATCTCAAACAAAAGGGTTTAGTGGGGCAGCATATTGAGGACTTCCAAAAATTGAATATAAGGGTAACTGATATTCCAGAGGAACATAGGATCGACCTCTTCATAGGCACTTTAAAGGATAACATACAACATGAAGTTCGCGTTTTGGAACCGGATTCATTGGAGAAGGCATTCAGGTTGGCAAGAAAAGTTGAATGTAAAATAATGGTGACAAGGAAGCCTACCACTCAATTCTATAAAGAAGGAAGTGTTGCTACGCCTAGATTTCCACAACCTACAAGGTTGACACCACAACAATTGGAAGAAAAAAGAGAAAAAGGGCTTTGCTACAGTTGTGATAGCAAATACACTAAAGGTCATAAGTGTCTTGAGAAGAAATTATTTTACATAGATTGTGAAGAGGAAGAAGAAAATGAACAAGAAGAGGATATACACCAGGAACCAGCCCTAGAAGAGGAAGAAATGAGTCTGACCATATCGTGTAATGCATTGGTAGGAATTACCACTCCTCAAACTCTCAAGATAGAAGGACATATCAAGAAGAAAAAGGTAATAGTGTTGATTGATTCGGGTAGCACCCATAATTTTATTCATTGTAAGGTAGCCAAGGAATTAAATTGTTTCCTATACCCAGCACCAGAATGTCAAGTGATGGTTGCAAATGGAGGAACTATAAATTTCTCTGGAAAATGCCATAATATCAAACTAACCATGGGGGAATATGTATTGACTAGTCCAATGCTTTCCATTCCTATGGGAGGTGCTGATGTTGTACTAGGAGCACAATGGTTACAATCTTTGGGGACGGTAGCTTTTAATTTTCAAGAACTTTTCTTGAAATTTTTTTCAGAAGGAAAGGAAGTCGAATTACGGGGTATTGAAGGGAAGCCGGGAAGGATAATAAGCTCTAATGTCATGACAAAGCTTCTAAAGAAAAAACAACGAGGAATAATTACACAATTATGCTCACTAGAAGTTCCGACATCAAAATCATCTATTTCTGCAGATCTCCAACAAGTCTTGGACAATCATTCCAAGGTGTTTGAAACTCCCAAAGGAGTCCCACCTATTCGTGATCATGATCATGCTATTCATTTGATTCCAGGAAGTGTTCCTCCAAACATCAGGCCTTATAGATATCCTTATGTCCAAAAAAGAGAAATTGAACGTATGATTGCATAAATGTTAGAGGCGGGTATAATTCAACCTAGTCAAAGTTCTTTCTCTACTCCTGTAGTATTGGTACACAAGAAGGATGGATCATGGCGCATGTGTCCGGATTATAGGGAACTCAATAAGCTCACCATTAAAGATAAATTTCCCATTCCTGTGATTGATGAATTATTGGATGAATTACATGGAGCAATTTATTTTACCAAGTTGGATCTTCGTTCGGGATATCATCAAATTAGAATGAAGACTGAAGATATTCCAAAAACAGCATTTCGAACTCATGAGGGTCATTATGAATTTTTGGTCATGCCTTTTGGCCTTACCAATGCACCTTCTACATTTCAAGGGTTGATGAATTCCATTTTCAAACCCTTCCTTAGAAAATTTGTGCTAGTTTTTTTTGATGATATACTAATCTACAGCAGGTCTTGGAAGGATCATGTTGAACATGTTGATAGGGTGCTCAAACTATTGCAGGAGAAACAATTATATGCAAAAACATCCAAATGTTTCTTTGGAGTACAAGAGGTGGAATATCTGGGTCATATTGTATCTCACGAGGGTGTTAAAGTAGACTCTAACAAAATGAAAGCCATTAAGGAATGGAAAGTCCCCACAACCATAAAGCAGTTGCGAGGATTTCTCGGGTTAACAGGGTATTATCGCAAGTTTGTTAAGAATTATGGGAGAATAGCAGCACCTCTAACAACATTATTGAAGAAAGATGCATTTTCATAGACTCCTGAAGCAACTAAGGCCTTTGAACATCTTAAAGAGGCAATGTGCCTAGCACCAGTATTAGCTACGCCAGACTTCACAAAAACCTTTATTGTGGAATGTGATGCCTCAGGAAATGGAATTGGTGTTGTTTTAATGCAGGAAGGAAGACCCATTGCTTTTGAAAGTCGTCCAATCAAAGGAAAGTATTTACGAAAACCTATTTATGAGAAGGAAATGTTAGCAATACTGCATGCACTAAAGAAGTGGCGAACTTACCTAATGGGAAGACACTTCAAGGTAAAAACTGATCATGATAGTCTTAAACACTTTTTGGAACAAAGACTATCTTCAGAAGAGCAGCAAAAATGGGTCACAAAGTGTTGGGTTATGACTTTGAAATAATCTACAAAAAAGGAAAGCTTAATGTTGTTGCAGATGCACTGTCAAGAAAGAATGAAGAGGTGGAAGCATTTCTTTGTGCCATTTCTATTATCCAACCAGATTGGATAACCGAAGCAAGAGATGAATGGAAGAAGGACAAATATGTATGGAAACTCATTCAAAAGTTGTAGCAAGATCCTAGTACATCTGATACATTTAGTTGGAAAAATGATTCCTTATGGTACAAAGATCGCTTATATCTTTGTAAGAATTCCCAACTAAAACAAAAGATTCTTTTGGAATTGCACACTTCTCCTTTAGGAGGACAGTTAGGATTTTTAAAAACTTACCACAGGGTGAAGAAAGAATTTTTTTGGGATGGCCTTATTTCTAATATTCAAAAGTTTGTGGTGGAATGTTTGGATTTCCAGCAAAATAAAGTTGAGACAATTAAGACATCGGGGCTTCTACAACCTTTATCCATTCCAAGTCAACGTTGGGAGGAGATTTCAATGGATTTTATCACAGGTTTACCTAAGTCCGAAGGAAAGAGTGTCATCATGGTGGTAGTTGATAGACTTACCAAGTATGCACACTTTTGTGCATTATCTCATCCATTTAAAGCAAGTACGATTGCTACTACATTTATGGACAGAATTCAAAAGCTACATGGAAGCCCAAGGGTTATTGTGAGCGACAGAGATCCCATTTTTACTGGAAATTTTTGGATGGCGTTATTTTCTTGTTTGGGTACTCAATTAGCTCATAGCTTATCTTATCATCCTCAATTTGATGGTCAAACTGAGATAGTAAATAAATGTTTGGAAGGATATCTTCGTTGTTTTGTATCTGATAAACAAACACAATGGGTCAAGTGGTTACCTCTCGCTGAATGGTGGTATAACACTTCCTTCCATACTGCAACAAAAATGACCCCATTTATGGCACTCTATGGATATCATCCACCATCCATCACATCATCTTTAAGGGAAAATTCGAAGGTTCAAGCAGTGGAAGATCACTTCGAGCATCAACAAGAAGTTCTCCAACTCTTAAAGGATAACCTGAATTTGGCACAAAATCGAATGAAACAACAGGCAGATCAACATCGCAGCGAGAGAAGTTTTGATGTAGGAGATTGGGTATTTTTACGGCTACAACCATACAAACAAATGTCCCTCAAGCAAGCTAAGAAGGATAGTAAATTATCACCAAAGTACTATGGTCCTTACAAGGTGTTGCAAAAGATTGGTACTATGGCATACAAATTGGAGCTTCCTGCTTCTTCGCGAGTGCATCCAGTTTTCCATGTTTCATGCTTAAAGAAGGTTATAGGTGAAAATCTTCCAGTTCAAACAATATTGCCAGAACTTGATGAGGAAGGAAAAATCATATTGGAACTAGAAGCGGTCATGGAAACAAGAACTCGACAACTACGGAATCGATCAATTTCAGAGTATCTCATCAAGTGGAAGAACTTACCCACTGAAGATTCTACATGGGAGGATGAGAAGTTTATAAAGAAGCACCCAGAGCTACTCAAGTGTTGAGGACAACACTTTTTTGAAGGAGAGGGGCATGTTAGGTCCCTATATTACTAGTATAGTCCCTTATTGTTATTAGTGTAACCCCCTTATTGTTATTATTGTACCCTTGTAACCCCCATTTTGTTATTTTTGTGCCCTTAAATTATTATTGTTAGGTCGGCTAGGATTACATTGTGGCCCACTAGGATTACATTATGGCCACATGGACTCCTATATATAGAAAGGAGGTTTTGTAAATTGTATCATCCAAGAATTGTTCATTTATGTAATATATTGGAGGTTGCCCCTTCAAAGTGGCTTATTTCTAAGGCGTTGATATCTCTTTTCTTCTATTTTTGGAGCTGGTTACACAACATTTTCAGCACTACCATCAGATCCATGCTTGATCTTATAGAGCCATTTCGAGGTGACAACTGCTTTGTCCTCCGGTCTTGGAATGTAATATTCCCAATTAGCAATAGCTAATTGGAAATATTAATTTTTGACTACTTTACTTTAATAAAGTTAAGTTAGAAATAAAGTGGGTGAAGAGAGACACTTAATTCACACTTAGGATAAAAGCATTTCCTAAAGTCACTTGAGAAACATGATTAATTGGCAGCATAGGGAAAAGGACAACGTAGGCAATGTGGGCCCAAGCCAGTGTAGAAAGAGAGGGACAATGTGGTTCAAGGAGACAACGCAGTTGATGGTGGGGCCTAGGTGAGAGCAAGGCTCTCCAAGCATAAAAGGGAGAGGGTCTCCTCATTTTCATTCATTCTGATTATGCATCTTTGTTATTTGTCTTTTGACATTGAACACGCTTGCTATTGAGCAAAGTCTGCACGTATTGTTCAGTACACCGGGTGTCTCCGTGTGGAGATCCCAACCTCAGCCCTGGGGGATTTCGAGTGCCTGCTCGGGTGAGGAGTTCCATCTTTGTTTTGTCGGAGAGAGTTGCAGCAACCACAATTGGGAGCATTCACGAGAAGAGACAGCGCAGTTAGTGAGAGGGAGGACGCAGTCTTGGAAGGAGGTGGTTCTGGATTGAGGGTTTATTAGGGGATTCAGCCCAGGAGAGTTGGAAAGGGGTCAACCCTTCCCTATTCCATCATTTTGGTAGAGTCAGAGGCCATTATTTGCAACAGACCATTCAGGGCCAGCGTTTCTCATTGGGGAATAACGTAGTGCCTCAAGGGAGTCATTTTCGAAGGTCGGCCATTTCCGAAAAGCTTTCTGGGCTTTTCTGGGTATTGGGTGGAAAGGCCATTCTCAAAGTTTCACAATTTTCCGAGAAGGGGAGTAGCTCCAAATAGTCATTTCATTCCAGCAGTAGCAACAACACAGCAACAACACCAGTAGCACTGGATATTACGCAGTCTTTGAGGGAGCAGCCATTCCGGGTTATTTTCTGAGAGTATTTCTACACTTGCTTAGTGCAATCCAAGGTGCCATCATTCTGATCACCTTTTGTACTCATTCCATCTTTTAGTATTAATAAAATGGCTCAGCTTTCTCCATATTGTCTGTTTTCTTATGATGTCTCTCTAGTTGTTGAGTTCTTTGTTTATGTGCTTTATATTGCTGTTTATTTCCATTCGGGATATTACTGTGATATCAGAGCTCATAGACTTGGCTCAGCCTGTGGAGCAGATTGTCTATGACACCAACAGGTAAACCATACATCTGTTACCGAGGGAGGAAGTACAGAGACCAGGAGTGGAGGTTAGAGATCACCTTCGGGGAAGGTGACAGCGTTCTAGTAGTGGATGCGGAGGAGGAGGAACCAATGGCGGAGGAAAGAGATGCCGGGAAGGAGTTTGGGGAACTTCTCCTCAAATCAGTGCAAGATTTGTCAAGACGGATATAAGAGATGCGGCAAAGGTTCACGGCAGAGTCTAGACAACGTGATACCCCAAGGGGTTTCCATATCAGAGAGAGCTCGGGCACATCCCATCATTTGTAGGAGCACATCACAGCGCAGTAGATGGCATCACACATGCCTCCCCGTTCCATGATGCTTACATTTCTTGCCGCAGACACTGGCGCAAGAGCACAACAGGAGCAAGAACCGGCACACATGGGAGATTACTTTGCTAAGTATCAATCCTACGGTCAGGAGTTTAGAGATGCCCTCACATTCCATGACTTCGTTAAGCTCAAGCGGGACAGTAGACCCCACAACCATCACAGGGGGAACAAGCACTCACATGACGGGGATGTACAATGCACTATAGGCAGGTTCTATCTACTGACATTTGACGGATCATCCAAGTGTTCGGCAAAGGCTTGGGTGGAGAAGTTGGATATATATTTCCAGCTTAACCAGATGGCAGAGCCAGAGGCCATCAAGGTGGTAGCGCTGCACCTGGAGGGCGAGGCCCATGACTGGTGGTTTCACGGGATGGCTATGCTGGGACACTCAGGAGTGACAACATATTTCGAGTTTACACGGAGGCTGATAGAGTGTTTTGATCGGAGGGATCCAGAGGAGCACTTTGTTGAGCTGACTAAGCTCAAGCAGATTGGAAGTCCGGACACATACATTTCAGAGTTCTTGAGACTTTCCGTGATGGTGCCTGATTTATCTATAGCCCGGATGATCTATATGTTCATAGACAGATTGGCAGAGCCTCTATGGGGGTTAGTCAGATCGACAAGGCCAGCTACACTCCATGATGCAGTTGGGAGGACTTGGGATTTGCAGGATGCACTACCCCATACTAGAGCTCCTTTTCCCCAGAGACCGGCATTCCATCCGGAGGGGAAGGATGTGAGGGTTCCGCCTCCAAAGGGGAACTAGGGCAGAGGGCCAGTGGATGATGAGATCAGGAGAGATCTGAGGCGGAAGAGGCTATGTTTCACATGCCAGGAACCATGGGCACCAGGACACCGTTGTGCTGCGGGGAAGGCACATTACATTGAGGTCTTCTCTAAGAGTAGCGGGGAAGAGGAGTATGAGGAGATAGAGGCAGGAGGCAACAACGCAGCGCAGAGGGGAGATCATCTGCCACCTCCACCACTAGGAGCGGGAGGTGCAGCGTTTGCACCTACCGGGGGAGCTCTTGCTTCTTTGTGAGGAGTTCCCAAATACTTGACACTGCGTGTCCAAGGCACAGTGTGGGGACAACATGTTTCAGTATTAGTGGACAGTGGGGCCACCCACAATTTTATTGATGCCCAGTTGGTAGAGCGGAGGGGCATACTGACGGAGAGCTTTGATGGATTTTCGGTACTGGTTCCAGGTGACAGGACTATGTAGTGTGCCAGGTATGTGCCAGCCTTGGCAGTGACTATGGGGACTTACACCTTGACAGATCACTTCTTTGTGGTGGACATTCCAGACACCAACGTGATACTGGGGGTGTAGTGGTTGATTATGTTGGGGAAGGTCACCACTGATTGGGAGACCTTGGAGATGGAGTGGATGGATAAGAAGACTGGAGGCACGAGAAGATTCAGGGTATGCACACCTACCCACCACAGACAGTTTTAGCACACAAGATGGGGGCAGATTTCCGGAAGGGAGACATAAAGTGGGTAATGGAGCTGCGGTTTCAGAGGCAGGATCTACAGGGCAGGTTGTACACCTAGATGTACAGTCCATTTTAGACAGATATGCCATGGTTTCCGGAGAGATACCACTAGGGCAGCCGCCAGATTGGGGGTTTGAGCACATGATTGAGCTGGAGCAGGGTATCCAGGCTGTTATCACTACACCTTATAGGCATCCTAAGGCCTATCGGGATGAGATTGAGAGGGCCATCCATGAGCTCTTAGCTCTTGGGCACATCCGTCCTAGCACTAGTCCCTTTGCTTCTTCAGTGGTGTTGGTGAAGAAGAAGGGCGACACACTAAGGGTGTGCATTGACTACAGGGCCCTAAACAAGAAGACCATGAAGAACAGGTACACCATCCCATAAATAGATGAGTTGTTGGATGAGTTGAGAGGATCAAAGTTCTTCTCGAAGATTGATTTGAGATCCGGGTACCATGAGATTCGCGTGAGGGAGCAGGATATTCCCAAGACCGCTTTCAGATGTTATTACAGTCACTTTGAGTTTTTGGTGATGCATTTTGGGCTGACCAATGCTCCAACCACATTTTAGTCATGCATGAATCACATCTTCCGCAGTCACTTGAGGAAGTTTGTGTTAGTGTTTTTCGATGACATCTTGATTTACAGCAGGACATGGGAGGAGCACCTACAACATATTGAGGCTGTATTGCCAATATTGGAAGAGCAACAATTTTATGTTAAGCTCTCCAAATGCGAGTTTGGGTTGACATAGATGCTCTACTTGGGGCACATTATTGGGATGGACGGAGTGAGGGTCCACGTGGAGAAGATCAGGGCCATCAAGGATTGGCCAGAACCGAAGAATGTGACGGAGCTTCAAGGGTTTGTGGGTATCTGCACCTACTACCAAAAGTTCGTCAAGGGATTTTCCCAACTTGCTGCACCCCTTACAGACCTTACCAAAAAGGGGGCATTCAGTTGGACGGATACAGCATAGAGGGCCTTCGACAGACTCAAGGAGGTGATGAGCAGCTGTCCAATTTTGGCATCACCAGATTTTATGTAGCCCTTTGTCTTAGAGTGTGATGCATCAGGGGAGGGGATAGGCGCAGTTTTGATGCAGGGAGACCACCCTATAGCTTTCGAGAGTCAGAAGCTATTGCCGCATGAGAGGTTGTATGCTATGTACGACAAGGAGATGTTGGCCATCAAGCATGCATTGGCCAAGTTTCGGCAGTACCTGGTAGGGAACATGTTCAGAGTGAGAACAGACCACAACAGCCTCTGATTCTTTCTAGAGAAAAAGCAGTTGCAGGAGAGGCAGCAGAAGTGGGTCAGCAAGATCCAGGCATATGACTTTGACATCGAGTATGTCAAGGGGAAGAACAACGTGGTGGCCGATGCACTTTCACGCAGACCGACAACGTTATCCTTGATGAGGTTGGATATGGACTGGAGGGCTCAACTTTTCATAGAGTACTCCAAGGACCGTTTTGCCTGTGAGGTGTTGGACGGACAGGTTATAGATTGTAATATTCCTAATTAGCGACAACTAATTGGAATATTCGATTTTGTTCAGTTTTGCCGTCTATAGTTTATAAATAAATAAAAAGTGAGTGGAGAGGGTCTAACTCACTTAGATGGAATAAAACACCTTCCTAGTAGCACAACGTTGTGACTTTAGGGGGAGCTAAGGGGGCCAAACACCACGTAGAGAAGAGGGCCCACGTACACTCTAGAAGCTACTGCGCAGATAAGGATGAGCACGTGGAGGAGAGAGAGGCTACGTTGGGGTTTTGGAGGGAAACCAACGTTATAAAAGATGGAGGAGCCTTCTCATTTGATTCATTTTGGAGTTGATGATATTGAGCTAGACATTTGTCTTCTTGAGCACGTTGGCTGTTTAGCCTGTCTGCAACACTGTTTAGTGCATTGAGTGTCTCCGGTCGGAGATCTCGCCCTTAGCCCTGGGGGACTTCGAGTGCCTGCTCGGGCAAGGTTATTTCTTTAGTATTTTGAGAGGTTTTGTTGTTTGGGTTTGCTGCGGAGCTAGACTTTCATAGAGACTGCGCAGTCACTGGGAGAGAGGACGCAGTCCATTTTGAAGGTGCTCCGGATCGGGATTTCTGCAGGAGATTGAGTCGAGATTTTGAGCAGAGGATCAGCCTTTGCCAGTAGGAGGATTTTGGGGGAGTTTGAGGCAGTGTTTCAGCTATTCTCATTTAGCCTCTGCGCAGAGCCTTAGAGGGTAGCATAATTCCCTGAGGAGGTATTTTCTAGTGGTTTTCGAGGGTTGGCCATTTTTTATATGGTTTTTGGGTTTTGTCCGGGTTGGTGAGTAGAGGAGGTTTGCAGATTTTCAGCTCATTCCGGCAAGGGGATCAACCCCTAGTCTTCAGTTCATTCCGGAAGTAACAGCTACACGACAGTTTTCCAGCAGCTGGGACGCAGTTCAGAGAGCAGCGATTTCCTGTATATTCTGAGAGTATTTTTTCACTTGCCTCGGGCAAGATTAGGTGCCATCACTCTAATCACCTATTGTACTTCATTATATTTCTTAGATTAATAAAATGGCTTAGCATTTCCTCTCTATGTTTCTGGATGAGTTGCCGTATTTGTCGTATTTCCTTTCTATGCTATTATATGTCTGCTGCACTGTTATTTTTTATATATTCTTGAACATTCTAGTTCTATACCACTTGGTGCGTTTATCTTTCACTCTTAGACAGAGTCTGGAAAGGGCCAGGTAGCCTCCGGATCTCGTCCTCTTTTCAGAGGCGGAATATCCGGTAAATGCCCTCCCAGTCCATCTCTGGTTGGAGTTTGCCGTGTTTTAGAGATATCCCCAAAACGGGATATTACAGTGGTATCAGAGCATAGTTCTGGCTTAGCCTGTGGTCTATGACATTGGGGAAGAGACCATATATTTGTTACAGAGGCAGGAAGTACAGAGACCGTGAGTGTAGGTTGGAGAACACCTATGGAGAGGGAGACTGTGTTCGAGTGGTGGACATAGAGCAGGAGAGAGAACTTGTGACAGACACAGAACGGGAGGAGCCTGTATTAGATTCAGAGCAGAGAAGGTCGATGGCAGATGACACAGAGGCCAAACAGTTTGGGGAGGCATTCCTCAAATCAGTGCAGGATTTAGCCAGACAGATTGAGGTGATGGGTCAGAGATTCACCGTTGTGGAGACTAGACAGCGTGAGACCCCACGGGTTTTCCAGGTAGGAGAGGGATCAGGTACATCGCATCATTTGCGGGAGCATGGTGTTGCTCAGCGTGATACTCCTCAGCCGATGGCTTCACGTGCACCTACCTGCTCTACCATGCCCACTTTCTTGGGAGCAGACACTAGGGCAGGAGCCCAGCAGGAGGCAGAGCCCGGACACATGGGCGAGTATTTTGCAGAGTATCAGGCCTATGGGCAGGAGTTCAGGGATGCTCTCTCATTCCGAGATTTTGTGCAGCTCCAGCGGGACAGTAGACCCCGCAACCATCATAGAGGGCACCGGCATTATCATGATGGAGATTCCCACCGTGCCTCTAGCAGATTTCATTTGCCTACGTTTGATGGATCATCAAACAGTTCGGCAAAGTCTTGGGTGGAGAAGCTGGATATCTATTTCCAGCTTAACCAGATGTCGGAGACGGAGGCCATCAAGGTGGCGACATTACATTTGGATGGTGAGGCCCAGGACTGGTGGTTCCATGGGATGGTCACACTCGAGCATTCTACAGTGACGACATATGCCGAGTTTACCAAGAGGTTGATGGAGCGATTTGACCGGAGGGATCCGGAACAACACTTTGTTGAGCTGACAAGGCTCAAGCACACTGGGAGCCCGGAGACATATATTGCAGACTTCTTGAGGGTTTCAGTGATGGTGCTAGATCTATCCGCAGCACGGATGATCTATATGTTTGTGGAGGGGTTAGCAGAGCCACTTCGGGGTCTAGTCAGGTCTACTAGACCAGCGACACTTCAGGATGCTATCAGCAGGACCCGAGACTTACAGGATGCATTGCCCAAGACTCGGACACCTTACCCCCAGAGACAGGGTTTCCAGCCCAAGGGGAAGGATGTGAGGATTCTGCCTCCAAAGGGGAATCCGGGACGGGCACAGATAGATGATGATGCCAGGAGGGAGTTGAGGAAGAAGCGGCTGTGCTTCACTTGTCAGGAGCCGTGGGCACTAGGGCATAGGTTTGCTGCTGGCAAAGCACACTTCATTGAGGTCTTCTCCGATGATAGCGGGGAAGAGGATGAGGAGGAGGATGAGGAGGCAGGAGATAGTCAGACGACCTAGGATCAGTTGCCACCTCCACCTCCAGGGACAGGAGGTGCAGCTTTTGCACCCACAGGAGGGACCCTTGCAGCCTTGCGAGGAGTTCCTAAGTATTTGACGTTGCGCGTACGAGGGATAGTACGTGGCCAGCGAGTGTCAGTCTTGGTTGACAGTGGGGCGACCCACAACTTCATTGATTCACAGATGGTCGAGCGGAGGGGTATACCGACCGAGAGCTTTGACGGATTTTCAGTCTTGGTCCCAGGAGCCCAGACGATGCAGTGTGCCCGGTATGTTCCAGAGTTGGCGGTGACGATGGGTACCTACACTGTGATTGATCACTTTTTCGTGGTCAACATACCAGATACCAATGTGGTATTGGGTGTTCAGTGGTTGATTACTCTGGGGAAGGTCACCACGGATTGGGAGGCCTCAGAGATGGAGTGGGATGACAAGAAGACCGGGAAGCATGAGAAAATCCACGGGATGCACACTTACCACACTGGAACGGTTGCTAATATCCCCAACGGGAAATAGACAGTAATACACAGAAATACAAACATGCAACTATATAGGAAAAATGCCGGAACTAGAATATGGAGCAAGTACACATAAAATACCAGAACGCTAAGCCATTTTATTAATCTGAGAATACATATATGGGTACAAGAGATAATCAGAATAAGTGCACCTATCCTTGCACAAGGCAAGTGAAGAACCTTCTCAGAATTGGAAATGGCTACAATAGAGACTGCGTCCTAGCTGCTGGAGAAATCTGCCGTAGAAAGCTGCTGCTGCAGTGAACTGGAACTAGGGGCTGATCCCCTCACCGGAATGAGCTAAAAATCGGTAAGCTGCCTGTACTCATTGCTCCGGACAAAACCCAGAAACCATGAAGCAAATGCACCACCTCCGAAAAACCACCACTGAAGCCCTCCTCAAGAAAAACGCTGTCTCTCCCAAGCACAGCGCAGAGGCTCAAGAAAAATGCTGGAAAAGGGCCACGAATCCCCTTGCAAAACTCTCCAACTGAATCAACAATCCCTCCAAGCTGAAATACGCTAAGGACTCCACGAAAATCCCCCACAACAGCGCTGCACCAATACCAACTGCGTCCTCCCTCCTGGACTGCGCAGTCACTCTATGAGACCAGCTCCTCTGCAAAACGTCCACCAAAATCTCCTGCAAATCAACTGCTGAAACTGAAGGAATACCTTACCCGAGCAGGCACTCGAAGTCCCCCGGGGCCAAGCGCGAGATCTCCGACCGGAGACACTCAGTTCGCACTAAACAGTGCTGCAGACTGACTAAACAACCGGCGTGCTCAAGTAGACAGAAGTCTAGCTCACAATATCATCAACATATCAATAATGCCAAATGGAGCGAAACCCCCACCTTTTATAGTGCTAGCTCCCTCAAAACCCTAACTGCGTCCTTGAGCTCCTCCTATGCCTGCGCAGTTGCCTTTGGAGCCTACGTGAGGCCTCTCTCATGTAACGTGTGGACCCCCAAGGCTTTCCCCTTTAAGTTACAACGTTCATCTACTAGGAAGCACTTTATTTTATTAAAGTGAGTTGACCCCTCTTTCTCACTTTATTTATTAATTTAACTATAGGCGGCAAAACTATACAAAAATGAAATATTCCAATTAGCGGTGCTAATTAGGAATACAGTTACAGCACACGGATGGAGCGGACTTCGAAGGGAGACATAGTGGGCGGTTGAGTTGCGGGCATCGAGAGGCGAGACCATGTTCCGGCCGGTTCATCAGGATATACGGAGCCATCAGCCAGCGGGCATGGCCCAGCGTGTTTGGGGATATACCACCAGGTCAGCCACCGGACCGAGGGTTTGAGCACACCATTGAGCTTGAGCAGGGTATTCAGGCAGTGATCACTACCCCCTATAGGCATCCCAAGGCCTTATCTAGATGAGATTAAGCGGCCATTCAGAGTCATAGCCTGCAGCACTGCACCGAGCACGAGTCCGTTTCAGAGTTCGTGTGCTCAGAAGAAGAAGGACGACACCTTGAGACACACTTATAGGCCCCGAACAAAGAAGACTCAAGAAATTATGTACCCTATACCCGTGGATCGATGAGTCGATGGATGAGTTGAGAGTGAAGCTGTTATTTCTCGAAGATTGATTTGAGATCGGGGTACCACTGTATCTGCGTGAGGGAACAAGGACATTCCCAAGACCGCCTTCAGGGCCGCCTATGTACTTGAGTTCTTGGTTATGCCTTTTGGCCGACTCAATGCACCCCGCTCTACCTTTCAAGCCTTGTGACATGAACTATATCTTCCGCAATTATCCGAGGAAGTTTGTATCGTCTTCTTCGATGATATACTCATATATAGCAAAAAGACTTGGGAGAGCATCTCCAAGATATAGAGGTAAGATTACGCATCTTGGAAGAGCAAATAGCTCTATGCTAAGTTTCCTCCAAGTGTGAGTTTGGGATGACGGAGATGTTGTATTTAGGTCACACATTTGAGTGGTCAGAGTGGAGGTCCATGAGGAGAAGATTAGAGCCATCGCATTGGTCGGGATTTATAACGGATCTGAATTCTGAGGGTTCCAATGATATGTACCTATTAAGGTGAAGTTCTGGGTCAGAGGTTTCTCTACAAATTTTGCTGCAACCCTTACGTATTTGACGAAGAAGAGTATCTGCCTGGTCGCATACAACGTGCCGAGCCTTTGATAGGCTCAAGGAGGTGATGAGTAGTCAGCCGTTGCTTGCATTGCCGGATTTTATACAGCCATTTGTCTTGGAGCGGTGATGCGCTTCTGGGAGAGGGGACGAAGACAAGATTGATGGCAGGGAGGACACCTATAGTTTTTGAGAGCCCTGGCTCTTCCGCACGAGAGAGGTTGTATCCTATATACGACAAGGGAGATGCTGGCCATCATCCATGCCTTGGCCAAATTCCGCCAGAGATTCGGTAGGAAATGTGTCTGTGGTGAGGACCGATCACAACAACCTCAGTTCTTTTTTTGAGCAGTAGCGCTGGCTGTGGAGAGGCGGTGCTTAAGATCGTAAGATCCAAGCATATGATTCCCCTGGACATTGAGTATGTCAAGGGTAAGAATATGATAGCAGCCACTCCTTTCACGTAGACCACCCACGTTATCTCAGAGTTTGGATACAGAGCTGAGGGCTCGACTTTCAAAGGGGAGTACCTCCAAGGACATATTTGCATGTGAGGTGCCGATGGATGTGTGCCATAGACAAAAGAAGGGTGGGTGGCTGATGAGATCATTTACTACAGGACAACTTTGACCGAGGGATTCAAATTAAGAAGAAGATACTCCGTGCATCACATGATTTCCAATAAGTGTGCCATCGTGGGGTTTACTAAACTTGCTGTGGCCATTGTTATTAGAGAGAGTGTTCCTCATGGAAGGGCCTCATGAGGACGTACTCCAAAGACATCGTGGAGTGCGATGTCATTTATAAATGGCAAAGGGATATTATCCTTACAGATTGTTAGGGAAGCCTCTCTCCTACCTCGTGAGGGGAAATGGAGAGCATATCGATGGATTTCTATCACAGGCTGCCCATGGTGTTAGCAAGGATTGTATCTTTGTCGTCGTTGATCGCTTTTGACAAAGTATGCGCACTTTTTCGCCATATCCGCGCATTACACAAAGAAGACAGTGGCCGAGCTGTTTCTGTAGAGGTTTTGTGCCGCATGGCCTCTCCTAAGACCATCATCAAGACAGACAAATTGCTTGTGGGCGGATTTCTGGGCAGGAGCTTTTCTCACCGGGTGGTGACGCAGTTGACACCGAGTACCAGTTTATCACTCATTGTGACGGAGATAGTTAACAAGTGGCCGGAGAGCTATCAGTAACTATGTTAGTGGGCAGCAGTCAGCATGGTTGAGATGGTTGCATTTGGGGAGTATCACACAACACGACACATCACATGTCCATTGGTATGTCACCGCTTATGCTTGTAGAGATAGGTACCATTCTATCTTTTGCCGATGTGATGTTCGTGCTAGTGTTCCTAGAGCCAAGATTTGGATCCACAGAGTCAGACATCCTCCGAGCTCAAGGACAATATGGCTATATAAGTAACCCAAGAACCGTAGATGTCACAGGCCGGGGGAGAGATGGGCTGAGGTAGGAGACCGATCTACCTACGACACAACATACCGATGTCATTAAGCCGAAACAAGTATGAGTCAGTGCTCAAGCCTCGCTTACGGCCATACAGATGCGTGTGATCAAGGTGTTGCGTATGAGTTGAGCCGCCAAGGCACAGATCCACAACGTTTCATGTATCCCGCCCAAGAAGGCGCCTCGCTGCGAGACAGTGACAAGAGAGCTACCACCTACGGATGATGAGGGCACTGGAAGGTACCGTAGGCCATTATTAATACCAGGGAGAGTGCTGATGGAGGTTAAGGGATGTCTGTGAATTTTAAGAGGTGGAAGAATTTCCATTGATGAGGATGCCACTGGGAGAGCGAGAAGATTTGAAAGATTCATTTGGGCCGCTTGAGGACAAGCAACATTTTGTCGAGGGAGATCATAATATTCCTAATTATCGCGCTAATTGGAATATTCGATTTTGTTTAGTTTTGCCGTTTCAGTTTATAAATAGAAAGTGAGTGGGAGGGTCTAACTCACTTAGACATGAATAAAATTCTCTCAGTAGTGTTAATAAACGTTGTGACTTAAGGGGAGCCAAGGGGCCAAACACCACGTAGAGAAGGGGGCCCATGTACACTCTTAAAAGCACGCAGACATAAGGATGTGTGACACGTGATGAGGAGAGGCTACGTTGGGGCTTGGGAGAAACCAACTATAAAGCAACATGTAGTGGAGGAGCCTTCTCATTTGATTCATTCTGAGTTGATGATATTGAGCTAGACGTTTGTCTTCTGAGCACGCCACGTCGCTAGCCTATCCGCAAGACTCTGCTAGTGCGCGGAGTGTCTCCCGGCCGTGAGATCTCGCCCTTAGCTTCCACTTGAGGCATGTTTCTGGAAAGGTTATTTTCCGCATTTTTTGAGAGAGGTTTGCCAAGTTCAAGTCATTGTCACCGTCAAGGATAGTTCCAGTCATCGGGGAGAGACACTTGTTCATTTTGGAGAAAAGCCCTGATCGTGATTTCCTCATAGATGATGAGATTTTGTTGCATGGACTCAGCCCTTGCCAAGAGGAGGATTTCGTGTTTAGCAGAGCCAGTATCTTCGACGGCGTTTGTATTTCCGGAGTATTTTTGTAAACTCCACCCAATTTCTGGGCTATTGAGTATTTTCTCAGTGGTTTTCAAGCTGGCCATTTTTGTTATGGTTTCTGGTTTTGTCTGGGTTGTGAGTAGAGAGTCATGATTTTCACTGTCGTGGCGGTGATCGTGCCTCAGCCTCAGCTGATTCACAGGAACCCGCGTTTAGCCTCCCAAAGAGCTGGGATTAGCTTCGTAGAGCAAACATTTCCGTATATTCTCGAGTGTATTTCTTCACTCTGCCTTGGGCAATATTAGAAAGGCCATCACTCGATCACCTATCGTACTTCATTATATTTCTCGCATTAATAAATACAAGCATTTCTCTCTATGTTTTAATATTATTTTATCACTTATTTTCTATACATGGTGTCATAACAAGTATTTTATATTTTATATCAGTTTTACAACAACAGCGCATCTTCACTTCCAGATGAGTCCGGAAAGGCTGTAGCCTCCGGACTCGTCCCTTCTTCGCAGGGCAGAGACAAAGGCCTCCTACCCATTCTCTAGTTGGAGTTTGCCGTGTTTTAGAGATATCCCCGAAACGGGATATTACATAGATGACAGGTATAGTGTGATGGATGAGATGATCTACTTTAGGGACAGGATCTTCTTGACCGAGAGCTCTAAGCTCAAGGAGAAGATATTGCACACCTCACATGACTCACCATTATCAGGCCACCAGGGGTTCGCCAAGACCTATAGGGCCATTAGAGAGAGGATCTCATGGAAGGGCCTCAAGGAGGACATACTCCGGCATTTCAGGGAGTGCGAAGTTTGCCAGCACAACAAGGGGGAGATGAACCATCCGGCGGGGTTACTGCAATCTCTTCCCATACCTGAGGGGAAATGGGAGAGTATTTCGATGGATTTCATCACAGGGTTGCCCACTGTACAGGGCAAGGATTGCATATTTGTAGTCGTTGATTGGCTGACAAAGTATGCACATTTCTTCGCCATATCAGCACATTACACTGCAGCACAGATGGCGGAGTTATTTTTCAGGGATGTTTTCAGATTGCATGGTCTCCCAAAGACCATTGTCAGTGACATGGATAGCTGCTTCATGGGCGGGTTTTGGCAGGAGCTTTTCCGTTTGGTGGGCACTGAGTTGAACCCGAGTACTAGTTACCACCCTGTTGTATGGTACAACAACCCTCCCCATTTCAAAATTTTAGAATAAATTTCATTTAGAAATAGGTCCCCTTTCTTTTTAAGATAGGAATAAAAGACTTTGAGGAAATCAGATCATTTTGAATAAAACAATAAAAGGTTCATTGTTTAGAAAAGCATATATCGCATATCACATATCACAAGTGTATATAAACAAATGCAACATTGAAATTTTCCGATCTGATGAAATATAAAGTCTTTTATCGCATCAACATAGAACATAAAAGTATTCATATTGAATAAATCCGATGTGATAAAGTAATTGCAATCGCAAATCGGAGGAATCTTAAAGTTTCACATTTGTTTTGCAAAACTCCGATGCGATGCGATTTATCGCAAATCGCATTTCGGAAGAACAATATTACATGTACTTGTTTTATAAACTCCGATGCGATGTAACCCATCGCAAATCGCAAAACGAAAAGAAAACCCCTCATTCAGTCAATTACAAAACTCTGATGCGATGTGATTTATCCCTGCAAAATGTAAGGTCTCAGTTCATCTTATAAAACAAAACACTTATTTGATTCCTAACAGTTAAGCAGAATTTAATTTGAAAGAGAATTTAAACATGATTCGAAGTCAATTCTAAGTAAAATCACAGTAACCAGCAAATGCTAAAACACAGTGACTAGCTGATGCTGAAACACGATACTAGCTGATCCTAAGAGGAGGAATACCTGGAAACGGTGAGATCCAAACCAGATTACCTGGACCCGTGATCCTCTTCTCCAGCTGATCGGACAGATTACAGAACCCAAAATGTTCCTCCCAGCCAATTTAGAATTTAATCCTAAACCCAGAGGACGCCTCCTCTGCCCCCGTGCCCAGAATCCCGAGAACAGTGAGTCTCCTTTCCACCCTTGATAAATTTTACCACAACAACCTTCTCAAATTCATCACAACAGCCTTCCTCCACTTTCATCTCAGAATCAAAAAAAAAGACCCCTTCCTCCTTCATATCTTCTTGTTTAAATAGCAATCTGCCCCACCGCCACAACACCCTCCAGCTAAGACCTCCATAAATGTAGAAATGAATGTTTTGAAAGAGATGTCATTCGAATGATAGATGATAAGGTTGTATTTAAAGAGCTGTTATTCAAATGTAAGAGGATAAGGTTTGTATTAATGAGATGTAATTCGAAATGTAAGATGATAAGGTGGTGTTAAAGAGTTGTCATTTCAAATGTCAGAGGATATGGTTGTATTAATGAGATGAAATTCAAATTCGAATGGATTTAATCATGGTGCTTTGAATCTTTAATAAATTTTTCTAATTATTCTTTAAAGTTTGTTTTCTTTATGTTTGTATATTATATTTAAACTATTAGTTAAATATTAGGAAGTAGGAACTTAGGGTGTGGGTTGTTACGGCAATCGCATTTCAGAGGAACAACATCATGTTCATTCATTCTATAAAATCCCGATGCGATGGACCCCACCATCATCGCAATCGCAAATCGGCAGATATCATTTACAACTTATTTCCTTTGGAAGAGCCGATGCGATACACCATCATCGCAATCGCAAATCGGCGGAGTTCATGACATGTTATTTGTTGTCCCTTTTGAAAACCCCTGATGCGATGGATACTTAGTCTTTATTTTATCACTATTTTACACTGCACATATTATTTATTCATCGCAATTGGAAAATTCAAACGGAAAGTTTTATATTCACATTTCAAAATTGCCGATCTCCGATTGTACGTTTATTGTTAATTAGAAAATCAAACGAATTATGATGATTGATTCTAATTTGAATGCGTGAGTGTGACTTTCATAGAGAGCATTTAAGTTTAAACACGGAGTTAATAAATTGAAATCATTCAATAAATCTTTTCATATAGTTGTTCTCCTTACTTTATTTTTACGACGTCTAAAAGTTTTTCTCATTTGCAGAACCATAGAAAACCCAATCCTCTTGTTCGTCGAGCAAGTGAAACGATAGCAGACGAGAAAATGTCTAAGAGATCTAAGAAAGCAAAGGCCACTGCCACTGCAAAGACCGCTACTATTACCATAGTACCAAAAGAAAAACCAGCCAAAATTAAGCTGGTTACAGATACATCATGCCAGGGTCTTGGAAAAATTTCTTGGGAAGATGTATATAACTTGATTGAAAGAGAAAACTCTTAGGTCACTAAGGTGAAAGCGACAGTACCAGATGAAGAAGACTCAGATTCTGATTCTGAGACTCCTCTCAAAGCGCTTGCAAATTCATTCCTTCACAGAATTGCAGCTCGGGCAAACATTTTCCCCTATTATGATGTAATTCGGTGGATGATAGACAATGTCACCATAAAAAACAAGACATTTGTTTCAGCTGCGGGAACAATATTTGGGTCTTTCAGAGCAGAGGATATAAAGGCAATGTACCATCTTCCAGACCCTCAGAAATTCTATAGCAAAGCCTTCATTAAGGATTTCGCTGCAAGCAATGAGACTCAGTGAGAACCAATTAGGGAATGGAGAAGAGCTCCAGAGAAACATAAAAATGAAGCATCAGGTATGTACTCCGTGGAGTCTCTTGCACCCCCATATTGTTATGTTGCCGCAATGATGTGTAGGCTTTTCGGAAATGATAATTCTGCAAGATTTTCAGTACAAATGGTACCCTTGATTCACTCTGCTGTGAATTCTGAAGTCATGGACTGGTCAGTTATCCTTTCGGAAAAGATAGCTAATAGAATCCTAGAATATAGAAAGGATAAAGATACCGGAAATACGACCCCGTTTTATTTTAGTGCCTACATTTTAGATGCCCTATGTTTCAATTCAGAATTTCCCATTCTAGGTTGGAAGTGGACCTCCCAAGATCCTGTTCCTATACATATTTACCATAAGTACTTGTGGAAGGTTCATTTTAAAAATCATGTATACATAATTTGTCACGGTTTTCTGATTCTTGTCTATCAAACCATTTTTGACCAATTTCCTCCCCGACTTTCTGAAAAAGCTAAGAATGATATATCCCTGATTGGTGACTGGTTCAGAGAAGAGAGATTTACCTAAATCAAAGTTTTTGGAAGCATTGTGGAGCCCCATATCTTACCCCTATATATTCCCGACAAACTGTTAGCCCAAGAAATTTCTTATCAGTTAACAGTAGAAGGTATGTCAAGATGTCTAAAGAATAACAAGAAATTGATGTGGCCTACTTTTCCCTTTCATTGTGGAAATTACACTCTTAATGACTTCAAACATGCCGAGAAGGAAGTCATTAAAATAAGGGATCTTAAGCTCGCAACAGTCCTAGGCAGGCAGTATGACTTGAAGAAAGTAGCATTTGATTTCACAACTTCGGTTCAAATCGCTGGATTTGAGAATGAGGCCGATGAATTTGATGATTTATTTGTTTCTATTGATAAATTTTCCCAAGTTTATGACGTGGCTAAATCCAAATTTCAGAAAGAGGATATGAATAAATTCACGCAGTTTAGAAGCCAGAGACTGCTGAAAGCTCCTCTTGACCAGTTAAGAATTCCTTTGCAAGAATCTGAAAATATAGAAACAGAACAGAAGAAAAAGGAAGATACAGCTAACAAAGTAGGAAAAGAAGTTTCTACCACAGAGTCAATGTACAGACTGAGAAGGAAAGCACAGGAAGCAAACCTGATGTAAACACTGAGAAAGGAAATACAGCTAGCATACTCAATGTTCAGACAGAAAAAGAAAGTACAGGTATCAAGATCAATATACAGACCGAAAAGGAAAGTACGGGCAACAAAGCTAATGTACAGACTAGAAAAGGAGATATAAGTAATAAACCAGATAATCAACTTGAAAGAGAAAAGACCACGGAGAAAGTGGTGGATTCTGCTGAAGTTATTGTTACTTCCCATTTGCTAAGTCAGTATGAGCAGTTCGCTCAGCAAATAGGGTCACGAAATAATCCTCAAGTTGACATTCTGAGAGATCAAGATATGGAGATTATTCCTGAGCACCCTATAGAAGAAATTGTGTTGAAAGTAGAAGAAATTCCTCCTCTAGCTATCTTTTATAGTCCTAAGCATAGGGCTGTTGTTAGGAAACAGAGGAAGAGAAGAAGAACAGATCAAGAGTCACTTTCAACATCACAAGTTGAATTTATGAACATTGTCTGGAAGAATATTGAGGTGAATCCTTCAGAGGATCTCACCAAATTGTCACAATATGTAGGTGCCTATAGTGCAGCCACTATAGACAAAGCTTCTGAAGTCACCCAAATGATGAAACAAAAGGACTTACAGATAGCTATGTTGGAGGAACAAGCAACAGAAAATCAACAAAAAATAATGCAGTTGGAGCAACAGTTGCAAGAAGAAGGGCTCAGAGCTAAACAGTTGGAAGAGCAACTTGGCATTGAAAAGAAAAAGCTTGATCAACAAGCTTTGAATAAGCAACAATAGTTAACTCAAGAAGTGGCAAAATTACAGACCCTACTGCAAAATGAGAAAACTGCTAAAGTTGAGCAAGAAAAAATATTCCAAGCAAGATTGGACAAATTTAAGGATTATCCTAAAATTGACCAATTTAAAATTGAAGCTCTTAAAACAAATAAACTACTGTCTTATCAGTGGAATGAACTCTGTCAAAAGATGGCACAAGCTGAGCCCTTATGTGAAATAACATCATCTCTTATATATGAAGCAGTTAGCCTCAGATTTGAATTTGATGATGCAAATGAGAAAATTTCTGAATTTCTTTCATGGCAAGACTCAGAGCAAGGAAGGAATGCAAACCTTCCTAGGATTGAGGAAAGGCACAAATAAATTATGTTTGCTGAATGGGAAAAACAGTTGATCAAAGGAGAAAGAGCCACATCAAGAGCCAAAACTATGATGAATAATATAACATAGTTGGTTAATGATAGCTTATATGCCACCAATTTAATTTCAGATTGTATTCCAGGTAAATTACCAAAGGTAAAAGAGACTGATACCAGGTGGAAACAAGAATTAGTCAATAAGAATCAACAAATCAGCAAACTTCAAGGAATTTCATGGGATATCATGTGGACATATCTAATCAAGCCACACAGTCAACAAATGGCAATTAAATTCCTTTCCAATGCCATTAATTGCATCATTCCAGAGTTTTCTGATGCCACGTATACTGGTCAGTTGCATTCAAGGCTAAGTCATCCAGCAGAGGTCAAATATATGCTCAAAATCTGCCATCTCGGCACATCGAATGCGGGAGAAAATCAATGAATCTGTTTTATTTTAATATCGCAAGTCTATTTCCGGATTTCCGATGATAGATTGTAGCAATAGTTTTAGTTATTTTGTTTTATTAATTTCCTATTTAAACCCCTTCCGTGCATTTGAGAAGGGGCCCTGAGTGTGTAATATTTTGGCTTGGATGTTACATTTTTGTACTCCATCGACTATTTTATTTTTATAAAGGATCACATCCTGTGGTTTATGGCGAATTATCTCTAAGAATTGCATTTCTGTACCTTGGAGTTTGTTTTACATTGAAGCACTGGATCTGGATATTGAATTGCATCAGGAAAAATATCAAGATGAATCTGGTATTTCTATCAATTTACTGCTATTTTTCTTATGTCACGAGATATTCTCTTTGAATTTGCTATCATTTATATCATGGTTTTGAACATCGCGATTAAATCGCGATTTTTTCAAAAAATCGCGATTTTTTCAGCAAAACGATTAAATCGGCGATGTTTTGCACGATTTTTTGAAAAAATCGCTAATCGGGAAAAAATCGCGATTTCTTCCAAAAAATCGCGATTTTTTGGTAAAAATCGTGGGCCCCTAAAACAACAACCCTATAAGTTCAAAAATCGATTTTTTTTTTGTCATTTTTGCTGACACACCCTGTTGGCAGTTAATGGTAATGTTAAATTCTTAAAGTAAAATGATTTATTTTTCATTTTCATCCTTTTACTTAAATTTTTAACATTACCATGAAATGACTCGGGATGTTTAAGACTGGTTTCGACCTCATTGGATTTCATATGAAGAAACTAGAATTTTAGATTTAAATCAAAATTCAACAGACTTAATGGTTTTCAGGGTTTCATGGTTTGGGGATTTGCATTGTTTCCATTTGATTCTATTATGTGTAAGGGTATGAGATTGGCATTTGATCAAGAGTATGAAGTCCTTTAAGAACCTTGATGTTGGTGGCATTGATTGTTGAACTTTGTTGATGTTGGTGGTATTGATTGTTGAACTCCCCTACCGTGGCCTTAACACAAATGTACCCTTCACTGAAAGGAAAACAACTGGTTAGGCATGTTAATCTTTTTCTACCGCGTTTTAAGGTTGAGGAGATGAACCCTTCACTCAAACCAAAATCATTGGTTAGGCATGTTAAACTTTTTCAATTTCTATCATGTTATAAGGTTGAGCAATCCAAGTTTGAAGACTTTGAGCTAGATGATGTTTATGTACCTCTTGTTGATGATCCCATTTCTAGTAGCGATGAATCAATGATGAGTTTCATGAGCAGGAGGAGGAGGAGCAACAGCAAGAGGAGGAGGTGACACCACCTACCCCTGCTACCGGTAGAGGACGTGGTCTGCCTCCTTTAGCTCCTGGTGCTTCAGGATCTGGAGCACAACAGAGTCCATTGCCAGCCACACCAGCTTCTTCGTCTAGAGGGAAAGCTGTTACATTTTCTCGCAAGAGGGGCAGAGGAAATCAATAGTATAGGTTATTTGGTGCATTCCTTTGTATATAACATTATGACTCATGATATGAGATACATTATTATATTTTTTGTTGATATTTTGAGGTTGAGTTGAGACTCGGGACTTAGTATTCAAGACATGATTCACTATTATGTGTGATGTAGCACTAGACATGATATTACACGTCTTATATATTAGTTTTTTTTTCATATTTATGTGTCAATGCATTTATTTTATGTTGTGGATGCTTTAGATATTAAAAAAATTGAAAAAAAATGAATATTTTTGTATGTGCTGATTTTTACTCGATTTTTACGATTTTTCCCGATCTTTACGATTTTTTCCGATTTTTTCCCCTCGCCGATTTAATCCCGATCGCGATTTTCAAAACATTGATTTATATGTACTTGCTTTACAAATATTTCTTTATACATATCATTTTTGAATGTGTAGAAATATTCATCTATCATAGTATATGCAAATGATATATATAATTATGAATGCAATGTGTTATTATAACTCTGTTTAATTTCTTAAACAGAGTTATCATTATTTAATACTGCATATTTCAATTAAATTATAATACATTTTCATGGTTATTAATTTGATTGAAACAATCTTTAAGTTGTACTCATATTGAATACTCGAGTTAGTTTTAGAATTATTTGTAAGTTATAGATTAAATTAAATAGATTAATTCAGTTATTTATTTCCATCATCCATTCACACAATCATTCCATTACCAATCCATTTGTTATTAGGAAACTGGTCCTATAAATCCAGTCGGAGCCATCACACCAAACGGAAAAGGAGCTGTCCTAAGGTCCCGATCGGGTGGTTTTCCCCCAATGTTTGAAGCAGCGATTTTCGAGGCTTCAACACACCCATAGACGGATGGACAGACAGAGATAGTGAACAAGTGGCTAGAAAGCTACTTGCGTAACTATGTCAACAGGTAGCAGAAGGCATGGTTACGATGGTTGCACTTGGGAGAGTATTGTTACAACACCACTCATCATATGTCTCCATTTTATGCTTTATATGGGTATCATGCTTTATCTTTTGCTGACGTGATTTTTAGTGTTAGCAAGGCCCCTAGGGCCAAGGATTGGATCTAAGAGAGTCAGGATATACTCCAAGATCTGAAGGATAACATAGCTACAACACAAAATCAATAGAAGTTGTATGTCGATAGGGGACGTGTTGAGAGACAGTTTGAGGTAGGGGACTTGGTCTACCTACGATTGCAACCATATTGCAATCCACACTGAAGCAAAAGAGGGCTGAAAAGCTCAAGCCCCGCTTTTATGGACCATACAGGGTGACGCACAGCATTGGGGAGGTTGCATATGAGTTGGAGCTGCCCATTGGTAGCCGGATTCATAACATTTTTCATGTGTCAGGCCTGAAGAAGGCATTGGGACAACAGGTGACTGCAACTGAGGAGCTTCCGACCATCGATGATGAGGGGCATCTGGTGCTGCAGCCGGAGGCCATTATTGACATTAGGGAGAGGCAGCTACGGAGCAGGACAGTCAGGGAGTACCTGGTGTGATGGAGGAAACTACCAAATGAGGATGCCACTTGGGAGAGTGAGAAGATTTTGCAGCATCCATCATTGCAGTTGCTTGAGGACAAGCAACGTTTTGTCAAGGAGAATTGTAATATTTCCAATTAGCAATAGCTAATTGGAAATATTAATTTTTGACTACTTTACTTCAATAAAGTTAAGTTAGAAATAAAGTGGGTGAAGAGGGACACTTAACTGACACTTAGGATAAAAGCATTTGCTAAAGTCACTTGATAAACATGATTAATTGGCAGCATGGGGCCCAGAGGTCGAAGTGGCAGCGTAGGGAAAAGGACAACGTAGGCAATGTGGGCCCAAGCCAGCGCAGAGAGAGAGAGGGACAATGTGGCTCAAGGAGACAACGCAGTTGATGGTGGGGCCTAGGTGAGAGCAAGGCTCTCCAAGCATAAAAAGGGAGAGGGTCTCCTAATTTTCATTCATTCTGATTATGCATCTTTGTTATTTTTCTTTTGACATTGAGCACGCTTGTTGTTGAGCAAAGTCTGCACATACTGTTCAGTACATCGGGTGTCTTCGTGCGGAGATCCCAACCTTAGCCCCCGGGGACTTCGAGTCCCTGCTCGGGTGAGGAGTTCCATATTTGTTTTTCTGAAGAGAGTTGCAGCAACCATAGTTGGGAGAATTCACGGGAAGAGACAACACAATCAGTGAGAGGGAGGATGCAGTCTTGGAAGGAGGTGGTTCTGGATTGAGGGTTTATTAGGGGATTCAGCCCGAGAGAGTTGGAAAGGGGTCAACCCTTCCCTATTCCATCATTTTGGTAGAGTCGGAGGCCATTATTTGCAGCAGATCATTCAGGGTCAGCGTTTCTCATTGGGGAATAGCATAGTGCCTCAAGGGAGTCATTTTCGAAGGTCGGCCATTTCTGGAAAGCTTTCTGAGCTTTTCTGGGTATTGGGTGGAGAGGCCATTCCCAAAGTTTCACAATTTTCCAAGGAGGGGAGCAGCCCCAAATAGTCATTTCATTCTAGCAGTAGCAGCAACACCAGCAACACTGGAGATTACGTAGTCTTTGAGGGAGTAGCCATTCTGTGTTATCTTCTGAGAGTATTTCTACGCTTGCCTAGTGCAAGCCAAGGTGCCATCATTCTGATCACCTTTTGTACTCATTCCATCTTTCAGTGTTAATAAAATGGCTCAGCGTTCTCCATATTGTCTGTTTTTCTTATGATGTCTCTCTATTTGCTGTAGTTCTTTGTTTATTTGCTTTATATTGCTGTTTATTTCCATTCGGAATATTACATGGAACCACATCCCAGACATCATTCCTCATAATGGACTCATATTCTTCGTGGATAAAATCCTTCTAAACTTGATGCTTTATGGCTTCCTCAAAAGATCCAGGCTCAGATTATATGATTGTACTCATGGCTGCTAGATACCCTTGGTATCTATTCGGCTTCTTGCTTTCACGGAATGTCCCCCTTGGGGCCATATGATTCTCGGCATCCTCGAGAGTGTCCCTGAGCCATGATGGTCTTTTCCTCATTGAAGGAGGTGGATCAATAGGGTCCATCGGTCCTTCAACATAGCATGGCACGGGCAGCTTCCACAATGGTCCTGTTCTTTCTTTCAGTAATTCCATTCTGCTCAGGAGTATAGACAGTTGTGGTCTCCCTCTTGATGCCAGGTTCTCTGCAAAAGTTCTTGAACTCGTTCGTCTCAGATTCAGTGCCATTATCGGTCCTCAATATCTTGATCTTCTTCCTTGTTAGATTTTCCACCAAGGCTTTGAAGGTACGAAACCACATGAAAGCTTCATCCTTCTTTTTCAAGAAGTATATCTAGGTTTTGCGAGAGAAGTCATCTATGAATACCATATAATAAGAACATCCTCCCAAGGATGTCACGGGCAGCATACCAAACAGATCAGAATATACTAATTGCAAGACATTAGATGTCTTTGTGATGCTTGAGGGGAAAGGTCCCCTTGTATGCTTTCCTTTGGCACAGTGCTGACATACACCTTCATGATCATTTGTGAACTCGGGCACATCCAGAATCCTTTGTAATATCCCCAACGGGAAATAAACAGTAATACACAGGAAAAACCACAAGCAGCTATATAGAACAAAATGCCGGAACTAGAATATGGAACAAATACACATAAAATGCCGGAACACTAAGCCATTTTATTAATCTAAGAATATATGTATATGGGTACAAAGATAATCAGAATGAGTGCACCTATCCTTGCTCTAGGCAAGTGGAGACCCTCTCAGAATAAGAAATGGCTGCAACAGAGACTGCGTCCTAGCTGACTGGAGAAACTGCCGTAGAAAACTGCTGCTGCAATGTACTGGAACTAGGGGCTGATCCCCACACCGGAATGAGCTGAAAACTGGAAGACTAGCTGTACTCAACCCTCCGGACAAAACCCAGAAACCGTGAAGCAAGTGCTCCACCTCCGAAAATCCACCAAATAAACCCTCTCCAGAGAAAACACTCTCTCGGTGACGTATGAAGCCCAAGAAAACAACGGCAAGAAGTGCAGATCCTGCAAACCCTCCGGATAAAATAGCGAAACTCCTCTCGGTGGAAAATGTGAAATCTGCCATCCCACCTTCAGCAACCTGCTCACAATAACTGTGTCCTCTATTTGGGGCTTGCGTCCTCTCTAGGCTGGCGTAGTCACAAAAAGGGAGCAACTCCTCGCAACGTACGTAATGTCCCAAAGGGAAATAACCAGTAATAAACAGAAATATGCCAGACAGATATAGAAAATACAATACTGAACCAGATCACTGAATCATGACACATGTAATACCAGAAACTGAGCCATTTTATTAATCAGAAAGTACATAGAGAGGAGTACAATAAATCAGAGCAAGTGCACCTATCCTTGCCCTAGGCAAGTGGAGACCCTCTCAACGGACAAATGGCTGCAACAAGGACAGCGTCCTAGCTGCTCTGCAAGCTGAAGATGAACTGCGCTGGTGCTGGGGCTGAAGACTGCAAACCCTCCACAATAAGCAACAACCCACCCTGGCAGCCTTGGCTCCCTCAGACAGATCGGCCATGAAGGCTAAACGCGTGACTGCCTCTCCAATGCCTCCTGGATAGGCGTTCTACCAAGTGGATACGCTCTGAACACTCGGATCGGCAGTCAAGCCTCCAAACCGGATACGTCCTTCTCTCACGTCTGCGTCCTCCACCTCTCAGTCTGCCACCAGCCCTTAAGTCTATGTTGGGCAGTCTGACAATATCTCTTCGGATCTACAGCCTCTAGGGCTGGATCTGGTGTTAACCCTGCAGATCTGGACTAGATCTGCCAATATTTCTTCAGATATGCAACTCTCCAAGCTGGATCTAGTGCAAAACCCCCAGATCTGCAACATACAAGACTAGATCTGCCACATACAGACTTAGATGCAAGATCTATCCTCCCCCCAGTAACAATAAGCCTTGATCTGCAACCCTCCTCCTCACTTGGACGGCGTTCTCCTTGGCCAGACGGCCAGGCCTCCTTGGGCCGGCGTCCTCACCCTCTGAAATAAGCGCGTCCTCTCCTGGATGAGGCCGGCGTCCTCCTCAATGAGCTGGCAGCGACCACTAGAGGCTTTCTCCTCCTCGAATTTGCCTTGGCTTCTTCTTTGCTCTGCTCTTATGGCTTGCAGATAGAACTCGACCCACTCATTAGGTATCCTTACTAGAGCGAAATTTTCAAAGTCCCCGTAAGGGTGAAACCGAAGAAAACCTCGGGAGCCGACACTCGAAATGCAGAGGCTGGAGTGAGATCTCCGGCAGGAGACACTCGTGCACTAAACAGTCTATGTGACCAGAGAACTAAACAGCAAGGCGTCTTTAAGCTGAGGCAAAGTCCAGCTATCAATAATAATATCAAAACCATGGATGCTCAAATGAGGTGAGAGCCTCTCCTTTATAACACCAATCTCCTCTCCAAACTCAACTCACCCCCGGATCCGCGCGCTTACCTTGGGTTAACCTTATGTCTCCTCCATCATATCCACGTGGACCCCCAAGGCCCTCTTTAAGTTACAACGTTCATCTACTAGGAAAAGAACACTTTATTTATAAAGTGAGATGACTAAAGTGAGGGACCCCTTATTTCCTCACTTTATTTATTATGTCTAGCTAAAGCGGCAAAATAAAGCAAAATGAAATATTCCAATTAGCAAGGCTAATTGGAATATTACGCTTCCCTCAAGAAAGCGTTGCTTGTCCTCAAGCAACCGAAGTGATGGATGCCGTAAAGTCCGTTTCGCTCTCCCGAGTGGCATCCTCATCCGGGTATGCAAAAATTGCTTGTTCCTGCTACCGCCTTCGGAACAAGCCTACTCTCTAGCCGATGCTCCTCGCCGATACCGCAAAATGTGCCCGGGTCCCACCGAAACCTCTTCGTTCTCGTATCACCTATATGAAGGAATATCTCACGCGGATCCCAAACCGGCCTCTCATGGTACCGCCCAATCAATAGTCCCCATCCCATCGCCACCGCGGCCAAGAATCGTACAAGCCCCATGGCTCCTGATCGCTCACCGGCTCTAGCCAGTGACCGAAGACCGCGACCGCCGCCGTCTGCACGTGGCCGTGTAAGTTGTCCCATCGACCGTGCACCACCATCATCTCTCTCCTCTCATCAAGGCATGGAGTCGAAAATATAATGAGTGAATATTCCTCCCGTGGATCCCCCATCTCCAAGCAATCATCTGCATCAAATGAGCCACCTCCCAACAAGGCAACTCCCCTGCAAATCCCCTTCCATCTCAAGCCTGCAATGGCTAAAATAAAAATGAGCTTGGCAAGCATCATAGCTACCTCATGTAGCCGTCCTTCTTCTCTCCACTCATGACAAGTGTAGCTCCAGCCGATCCCTGGCTGCAAAATCATTGCCTCCAATGGCAAAGTGAAAACAATCCACTATAGAAGGTTCCTTCATCGGGGATGAAGAACAAGCTGCCCGTGTCAACCATAGTGCAATTTCATCCATCGCAAATTCCTCAGAAATCACATGGCAAGCAATGTACAAGATCCAACACATCACTAATGGATAGTAAATGGTCAATATGACAACAACATAGGTCCAAACACTTGCCCATGGCCGTAAATATCAACCTCATGGCCCACATCAAAAGAGAACGCATACATAGTAGTGGTGGCCATGCCTCCTCCCATGCTTCCATTAGAACATGTAGTGCGTAAATTGTGAGAATTTTTCCCACTCAATGATACATCCAAATTTCATGTGTCTCCCTCATAATCAAGCCTTCTCATACAACCGATATATACTCTAAGAGCTACATGACCAGCAGAAATGAAGGAATGTATGTCCTGCTGGTGTAAAATAGATACTCCTCTTATGCTTGGAACCCAAGTCAAGAAGAATAGCCATAGATGTCTCTCTCATCATTACTTCTTGTAAGTGCAACAAATATGAAGTGATCCCTGACCTATGGGTTATAGATCCACCATATCTCGGGCCAGGCATACTTCCTCCATAATGTTCCGCTCCAAGGTGACAACGCCGTGAGCTCATGCAAATGAGTTCACAAGACAAGACTGCTTGACATGCTCCTCGTCAAAGACTCCTTAATAATGTCATAAATAAATATGAATACCTCCCAAGGTGTTTAAGTCTCCCAATCAAAGACCATGGAGATTGTGCCATCTCCTTCTCCCCAACATCATACAAAGGAGAGAGCAAATCGCCCCGCCTTCCCTAGAACAACCCAAGCAACAAGACATTGTGTTGCCTCTCCATACCTCCATCAAACAACTCATGTGATGAAGACACAATGAATGATATGAGTAACACATCAACACCATGCATCCATACTCTATAAGCCGCTCTTCAATGATGCAAGTATTCATCCATCTTTCTCATCCTCCTACTCTAGGAAGAGTGTTTGCCAAGGATGGCCAAACTCTTCAAGAGTAAATGCTAAACGAAGCCTCCGTCGCCCGGTCATAGATCCGCAAGTAGCCTCCAGCTCCTTGCTCATCATCCTCATCCACTCAATCACTTGTGGATGCCTCCTTCTCCTCATCCCTTCGTACTCCTCCCATGAGGGCTACCATCCTCCCAAATCAACTTTCTCTCGATTTGGCACTTCATGGGATTTTGGAATATAAACTTCTCAAGGATCAAGAGACCTTATCAAGAATCAAATGGGTGGTAGGTAAAACCTCCCATCATGGTAAGGTTCAAAGGATGTCCAACACAAGCATGAGAGACGTTATCCATCCTGAGATGTCCTCCACTTCTTCACCGCTTCTTGTGAGAAGGGAAGAAAGTCATCGATCGCAGTGTATGCATCTCCAACAGATCTCTCCTTGAGACCTCCCTCTCCATAGCCTGGGGCCTAATCTGCACCAACTCAAACCTCTCGCCATCCAACCAACACGCGAGGTCTCCGTCATCCCCGCGCAACTCGATCGGCTCCCATACCACTATCCAAGTCAATATCCGGGACCCGACTAGGTGGCTCGCCTCTCTCTTCAATGGGAAGCGAGAGATGTCCCAACAACTCGCTAGTCCCATCCATGCATACCCGACGGGAATGATCCGATGCCGCAATGTGCTCTCGGGTTGTACCATCGTGGAATCCAAATATTCCCACCGGGACTAACTGGCTCGCCGATTCTGGTAATAAGTCACTCATACCTGTACCGATCCCGCAACAAAATGGTCTCCGTACCGACGCGGCCTTCTCCTCGCCAACTGGCTGTCCGTCCCCGAAGCCAGAGTGACTGCCCGACCATCATCCAATATCCGTATCCCTGCAGTGCCCATCGATAAGTGATATATCTCCCGATACCCTTCACCCATCCGTCGGTGTGCCGTTACCACCTCGAAGACTCCTGCACTCGCGGGATGACTCCATTCGTAGGCTCTACCTCCTCCCACTACGATATCAACCGCACTAACATGAGGTCTCCAATGATAGGAGTCCTCGTGTCACACTAGGTGTAACCTCGTGCTCCCCGCAATCCCGTGTGTCCTCTTCCTCCAAGTGTAATAACCATTTTTGTTGTTTTCCCTCCGATACTTGTCGGAATGAAAGAGAGTCTAACTTGTCCACCCAAGCTCTTCCCCGAGTTACCGGATGTCCCGTCCAATGTCGGTAACAATCGTCGGCTGCATGGACTATCAGAGACGATGCCCTTGTGGCCGCCCCCGCTCATAAGTCTTGCCGCCACATCCGAACCGGATATATTGATCGAAAGGAAGAGCATCCATGCACTCACCCCATACTCCGAATCCGGGCAAAACGCAGTCGCATGCTGAGCTAGATCCCCATCTCTGGTGCTATTTGCTCCTTTCCACGGAAAGGTAGGTATGGTAGGGCTCGCGTGTCCATGGGATCGACCTTCAAGGCCCCTCTCGCAACCTTCTTGGTTAACTCCCCGCATGAATGCATTCATCTTTGCTTCCATCTTCACCAACTTCTCGCTCAACTTCGCAAACACGGCCTCCATTGATCCCCGCCGACCCGTCTCCCTAAATCTCCTCTTATCCACATCACCGCCACGCCTCTTCGCTATATGCTCACAGTTCTCGTAAACCGCACGGCCATCGCAAAACCATACCGTGGCTTAACTTCGACCTCCGATTTATCCACCGAAAACTATTCGTAAAATCTTCCAGACCCCAGTGACTCCCCGCTCAAAACCCAAACCTGCAAACGTTTTTCCTAATTCCAACTCCAAAATTTGACCCTTTTTATTTTGGCCCTTTCCAACCAAGGTTTCCGAATTGGAACCTATTTACTCGTATGATTTCTTCTCGATGTCAGACTGATGTGGCCGAGAGCTGTAATTATGCTCCATACCACCGTAATATCCCCCAAAGCGGGAAGAACTGCCAGAATAAACAGAAATGCATCAATACAAATACAAACTACCCATCACCCAATCATGACATATGTATTACCAACCAAGCGCTCTCCATTAACTGTGAAGGTACATGGAGAGGAGTACAAATAACCGGGACCACAGGACCATCCTGCCTCTGTGCAAGTGATGACCTCTCACTGTGATGAAGAATGGAACAAGAGCTGTCTAATGCTTCCGTGGTCAAGATGAACCGCCCAAGGCCGGGGCCGAAGACTCCAGAACCTCTCCTTACTAATAGAAAACGCCTGCCTCGGCGAAGGACAACAGAAACCCTCCAGCATGCCGAGATCACCATCAAGCACAGAAACGCCCACATTCGCTCCTGCCCGGCCCTCGATCGCCGTTCTACCAAGTGGACCGTTCAACACCTCAGATCCGACAGATCCGAAGCCTCCAAACCAGACCGCGTCCTTCTCTCCCCCCGATCCGCGCGTCCTCTCCACTATCGGACTCACACCACCTTCATCGGCGGTTGGATCCGACAATATCTCGCATCTACAAACTCTAGGGCCGGATCTGGCAGTTAACTCTTCAGATTCGACCAGATCCGCCAATATTTCATCGTATCCGGAACTTCCAAGCCGGATCTAGTGCAAACCCCTTCGTATCCGCAACATGCAAGACTAGATTCGCAACATACAAGATTAGACTGGCAGATCTATCCTCCCGAAGCTAGATCTAACAATAAACCTTCGTATCCGCAACCCCATCTCGAAATGGACACGCGTTCTCCTTGCCGTAATCGAACCGCGTCCTTGGACAACACCCTCACCTCCCTGAAGGAAGAAACTGCGTCTTCTCGGATGGAGACAAATATTCTCTCTCAATGAACCGCGTGTACCACCAGAGGGCTTTCTCCTCCCCGCATTTGCTTCAACCGCCGTCGCTCGCCATCAGAATCGGCAAGACAGAACTCGAAAAACCTTACTAGGCTGCACCAAGTCCCCCGAAGCTAAGGGTGAAACCGTAAAACCTTACTGTACGGCACTGTCCCCTGGTGGCTATGCGGGTGAGATCTCCGACCTGAGACACTCTACCGAAACAAAGGCCGCGGTGACCGACTAAACAACCGGCGTGTCAAGGCATTAATAAGTCCCGCCTATCAATAATATCAAACCATGGATGCTCAAAATGAGTGGTGGGAGAGCCTCTCCTTTTTATAAGGTCAATCTCCCTCCAAAACTCAACTCACCCCCGGACTGCTAGCTTTACTCTTGGGTTAACCTTATGTCCTCCATCATATCCACGTGGACCCCCAAGGCCCCCTCTTTAAGTTAAGCAACGTTCATCTACTAGGAAAAGAACACTTTATTTATAAAGTGAGATGACTAAAGTGAGGTGACTCCCTCTTATTTCTCACTTTATTTATTATGTTTAGCTAAAGGCAAATAAAAGCAAAATAGCCATTCCACCAGCAAGCACTGGGAATATTGCTAACGTCCACCAGAAACTGCTACAAATCACCACCGAAATCAAGGAAAACCTTGTCGAGCTGTGCACTCGAAGTCCCTGAGCCAAGGGTGAGATCTCCGACCGAGACACTGGGCCGCACTAAACAAGAAGCCGCAGACCGACTAAAACAACCTGCTGCACAAGCAGACAGGTCTAGCTCACATCAATAACAGAACAATGCCACAACATGAAACCCCACCTTTATAGTGCCAAACTCCTCCTCCAAAACCTTAACCGCGTCCTTCCACCCTCCTTGGCTCAAGGCAGCTTACCTTAGTACGCGTGAGGCCTCCCTCATACACGTGGACCCCTGGCCACCCCTTGCTACAACGTCAATAAACTAGGAAAGCACTTTATTTTATAAAGTGAGATGGACCCTCTTTTTCTAAATTTTATTTGCCATTTTTAGCTAGTATGCAAATTAAACAAAAATGAAATATTCCAATTAGCAATGCTAATTAGGAATATTACGCTCACTACCTTCCTTGCTTCGAGAAGGGCTTTGTAGTGAATGTGTCCAAACTCTCCGCTTCCATAGTTCAATTTGTCTGATAGTATCACATGTCATCGCTTTCCTGACTTCCTCCAACCTCGGTAGAGTGTATCACTGTCCTTAAACCCAATCACCGTGATAGCTTCCTTGAAACTCTTCTTCCGTATACACACCTTCCCATGAATGAATGCCACATTGAAACCTTTGTCTTCCATGGTCAAAATAGAAAGATACAAGGTTCTTTCTTCAAATCAAAGGCTATAGTAAGCACTTTATGTTTTTATGGGACTTGACCTTGAGACAAGTGGATACGTGTAGTGCTTTGAACCCAAGTGATGTGCCTTGAGCCACCACTATCTACTTCAAACGACATCCATAGTGTCGGGTGTGAGAGTGCCAAAGAGGGAAGATACACAAATGAATTCATTTATTTTATCATCAACAACATTTGATTCCTCATACCCGGAATTTCTCGACCTTTAGTAAGGTTGCCCATTTCCACCGTAGGAGCCTTCCTTTTTCCTTTGGAACTCGTTGTTCCTTTGATTTCATTCCTCCGCTGTTGTTGTTTTCGATTATCATCAGGAGAATCCTTCTTGAAAGGGCATTCTTCTAGCATAGTAATGGCCCTTGTGACATGTAATATTTACCTTTCTTCCCTTGGGCCCCCGCTTCTTCCTTTTGACCACCAAAGTTCTTCTTCTGTAGCACGTGCGTTGAAGGCAACATTTCGCTCATTTTCATATTCCTTCATCCTTATCTCTTCTTGTACGCATCTCGATAGTACTTTGTCAAAAATCAAAGTATGACATTGTTATTGAGAATGGTAGGGTTGAATACATGCCATTCAGATGCCAGAGAGACTTCCAAGTGTGGTGAGAACTATCTTCATCACTATTGTCTCCACAATGCAGTACCATCTCGATTTCTATTTACCTTCAAAAAATATGATTGGACGGATTCATCCTGTCTTTTTCGCATTATTCAATTAATTCTTAAAGAATAGACTTTGATTTGCATTGTTGGCCTTGAACATGTTGACCAACTTATCATACACTTCTGGTGTGCCTAGCTCCTTGAGATGTAGGCAAACTTCTTTAATCTTTATGAATTGAGTCCTAATCAATGTTTTTGCTTTTGATTTCCTCTATCCATACTTTGACTTGGTGGTAAAGGTGCAGGATGGAGGCTCTGGATTTTACACGTACATATGAATCACATCTTGGTCTTTCAACATAAGATTCAATGTCATCTTCCTGCATGAAGTCTTCCTTCCCAATCAATTTGTCATCATCTTTAAAGCCATTGTATTTTGAGGTACCCATGCTCTTCTCTTTCCTGATTGCTACAAACTTGCCTTTGTCTTCACCTCAAATTTTGATACTATGTGGGGTTTTGTAGATGTTCTATGCTTGATGCAACTTTACTTTATCCCCAATATCAACTAGCAATCACATAAACAAGAAAGTAAAATGTTGATAGAACATACCAAGAGATCGACAAATAAGACAAGCCAAAATATATATGTGTTGGTGCATTACAAATGTCACCAGATGCTTCAACCAACAAAGTCTCAATACGGTCACCAAATCCGGTAAGGTCACAACCCTTGACGCTAGGATTCACTAACCCAAATTCAACGTTAAATACAACAATGCTACCAACGCAAACAAGAAGAAGAACAAGTCAACGCAACCCAAGCCAAAGTCAATGGTCAACCTCGATTTATGTGCCGTAAAATGCATCACAGAATCGAATGACCAAAGTTGTATCCATACGAAACCTCTAGGTCGAAAACAAAAATACTTCTCATACAATTTCCCATGTGTGGACATGGCTCTCCATGATCGAACTAATTAGATGATGAGAGAGAATGTGTGGAGGATGGATGAGTGAAAATGACCTCCAACGTTGACCTATTTATATCCATCAATGACGATGTGACACAAGGGTCAGCCTGCTCACATTTCATCTCCAAAGCCGACTCAGCATATTTTGAATAAATTCAAATAAATGTTCTGCCTACTCCATCAAGATGATCTTTAGACGGTTTTCTTTGCACTCCTCTCGAAAGAGGAACCCAATAAAAATATTGGCATCTTCATCCGAGCATCATTAACATGGAGTTTGGACCTAGTTGTCCAAAATTAACAATTCTCCTCTTCCTCCTTGGGCTTCACCCCCACCGCCGCCGCTACCTAGTTTGCACTTTACTAAGTCATGCCTCATCTCTTTCGTTGAAGAGCAACCCATCCTTCCCCAACTGACAATCTTCTCGCCGTACTGGACAAAAACTTGCTATCTTTCGAGACACTATTAAGGGCTAATCTCACCATCTACGTAGCCTGGTGTGCTAACCCTATAGCCGTAATCCGATCCTAACTTCCGAGCCAGAAGGAAGGGATCTATGCGCTCCCCTTCGCATCCCTACGGATCTCATCTTCCTCCAAGTACATCTTCTCGTTGCTTGGAAGATCCCCCGATACAACGTGGCCAATGCATCCTACATCTCTTCGTCGTTCCTTGCTCACAGCAGGGGCAGACCAACGTGATCTCTCACTGCCGAGGATCAACCTCGGCCTTTGCTATATCCTTCTTGTAGTTTTCTAATGGATCCGGATCCGCGGGGACAACTACCACATTATCGATGAAGGCTTTAAGATTATGTTCATCTAGAAGGAAGGAGACTTGCCTTCCAAATCACATAGTTGGGGGCACCTCCAACCTATCCTCGTTCTCTCAACTCGGTTGTCGTTTATCAAGGCTTCAAAAACAATAAGTCGAGCCCTTCTTAACCCCGCGCTTAAGATCGACTCTACGTACTCCTTGTTGGAGTGAGCAAACTTATCTCGCCATCGCTTTTCCTTCTGTAGGGAAAATTGAATTTAGGCAAGAAATTCTCTTCCGAGGTTCGAATTTCTTAGTGTTTTTCTTCCCTTTCCGACGCTTTTCTCACGTAGCAACCGTTGTAAAAAATGCATCCCAAATTCGAAGATCTCGCTCTCGCCGTTTTCCTCTCGCTATCGACAAATTTTATTTTGGAAAATTCTTTTCTACTATTCAACGAGAAGGATTTTTTTCATATACCCTTTGTCTTCCTGCACTCTGATGCGTGAACTTTGGGGATTTGATCAGGGCGCACATTTTTTTTTTTGAGCTCCTTCGCCCTGTCCCGAGCCTTTCCCGCTTCACCCGTTCGATAAATATGAAAATTCCTAAATCTAGAATCCTATTGCAACAACTGAAAATATTCACCTAATTGTTAATTCACCAATGTATTATTAGTTATTTATGACAAACATCGAATACATCATGACTGCAACCTACACAAATATAAAATGTTGCGGAACAAAATACAATGCAGAAAGAAATAAACACACACCACACCGGTATTTTTGGACAAATGTTCCCGAAAAAAACCCAATGCAAGAAAACCGGTTCAACCACCGAGGTCAACATACAAGTAGTGCTCGAATACAAGTCTGTCATCACTAAACTGACAGTTATAGCGCAGAGGAAAACTAACAAATAAATCTCATGAGAAAATATCACTGCCACGAGAATTTGACATCGAATTCCCGCCCGAGATGAGCTACTTTATGCTAAGTTTCATAGACTCCGCTACCCTACATAGTCTCGTCACAACTTGATGCAACCTTCCTTCTGGATCTTGGCCGACCGGAAACTAGGCTCATTGGCCTCCGAAATCGCCTTCTGTCGGCAGACTCAATTCCGACTATTTCCCCCTCAACAAAATTCCCTCGATTCTCCGAAGCTTTGCGCTCGCTCATGTGGAACACAGTGACTGTATTTTTACTACTTCCTTCCGCCTTGCACTCTCTAGATATGGGATATCTTCCACCGACAACTATCCCCGCCCCTCAACAAGAAATCACTTTGATCACTTTCTAACCGTTGTACTGTATCATCTTTTCAGAATTTGATCTCTAGACTTCTCACTCGATGTGTTCTCCAAGTGCCCATCGAGCTTATTCTTATAATCTTCTCAAGAACATTCAACGGCCTGAATTCCTAATCAATGCCTCTTATCATCTTGACTGACCGTCTTTTTTTAGAAGATTCACACCCGGCTTTAATTAATACCCTTTAATTATTTTATTTTTCCTAAGTTTAGACCCACGTTATCTGATCCTGCCAAGCTAGGAGAGTGAATCGGCTGATCCTTGATCGCATCTAGATCTCTGGGATCCAGACACCCCTAGATTCGCTCTGTTTTTAAGATCCAAATCCATAGTGCTTGAACAAAGAACTGATGTGAACTGTCGAACAACTAAACATGTCATTCTCCCGTACGTCCATTCACCCAATGAGAGTCCTCTTACGACCGTGAAATCGCTCCAAATTGTCATTCACCCACTCAACTTCTCAAGGATCCACACATTTGCTCCACCCGCCGCTTGAAGTTGAGAGTGTATTGTTGTCCACAAGGAAGACGTGCGAACGATGAGAGATCAGCAACACGCATTGTTGTCCCGGAACAATTCGAGAAAAACACGTGAAGGTGAAGAAATTCCATATCACCATGCGCTTGGGAGTTTTTTCACCGGAAATTTAATTTATTAATTTATAGTTTAGTTTGTCAATTTTTAATTTAATTATTTTAATTTATTAACTTTATCTCATAACATACCTTCGATTTTAATTTTCGATGTATAACTTTATTGACAAACTTTATAACTTTATATTTATGTATAAACTTATTATAACGAACTTTATATTTGTTTTATCGTGTTTTTATATATTATAAGTTTATAATTTTAAATATAACTTTACTCTAATAAAATGCACTTTATATTAATGTAAAAATTTTATCAACTAACCTTATATTTCTTTTACTATATGTGATTTTATATATTATAAGTTTATAATTTTAATTATATAAAAAAATGTATATATTAGATTAATTAGAGCACTCCCTCGTCGTCCCGAGTTTGTTGATAGCCATTTAATATTTTAAATTATAGTTTTATGTTATCAACTTTAATTTATTTATTTTAATTTATTAAATTATTAACTTTGTCATATCAGCAGTAACTTTAAGTAATTAAAGCAGTCAAATTAATTTTTAGTTTGTGTATTCATTCAATCTATAAAGTTATAAACTTTATAGAATAACTTTATTTTTTTGCTTTAATATTTAATTTTTTATATATTATATATTTTATAATTATAATTATATAAAAAAATAATGGATTAAGTTAATAATTACATAAAAACGTTATATATTATTTATTTTATATAAATATTATATATTATAAATTTATAGAAAAGTTATAAATTCGTAAATTTTCTTATATATTTTAATTTTTATATAATTTTTTTAATTATAAAAATATATTTGCACTTGACGTATCCTTGTCGTATCCAGATCCTGTGATTTTCAGTAATCTAACGGATCCGATCCGGATACGTATAACTTAGTTTTGACTTAGGCATCCATTAAAAATACTTAATTATTTTAATTAAACTCGTCTCCGGGTGGAATTTCCCAAAAGGATTTCTGCCTGAGAATGCATGTGTCCTAGCCTCCCTGCAAATTCTTGAGGCTAGAGCACATCTGATGCTACCAGAAATCAAAATAAACCATTAACCCGTCAAATCATAAACTGCAAAACCCAAAGAAAATCCAGGACAATTCGGCTTTAGATTTGACTTTAGGTTGAATTTGCATGGTTTTGGACTTGAGTTCAATCATGTATGAATTTGAGGCTTGACCATGAGGTTCATCGAACCTCAATGAATTTGGAATTTTTATTTGAGGTTTGCCGAGTTTCAAACCCGGGTTGCTCAATTCTGGAGAACCTTGTGACATAGCTTCTAGCTAGGTTTTTCCACATGGTACTGATTGGTATTATTATTTTAGCTTCTTCTACTTCATTTTCAACTTATTTAATTATTCTGCCATTAAGTTATTATTTTTAAATTTTCACCGTAGTAAAACACAGTATAACAAAGATTTTGCAAGAACTTGTGACTGGTTATGATGCTTTTTTACAGTGACTGTTCAGTATATTGCTAGATCAGCTACACATGGGTGTTTCCACTTTTGAATAATCGATTGAGCAATATAGTCGTTATCTAATCATATCACATAGCAAAAAAATAAGAACATTTGGATTCTGGTCTATTGCCACCTCTTTCAAGCATTGATCAGTTGTTTATTATTTTCTAACCAGCCAGGAAAGTTAAAACATGTGAACAATCAAATTTTCATTTTTCTGACACAATAAATGTTCCTGCATTTATATAAATGATTTGATATTAACCACACAGAGCTAAATAATGTAATAAAGACCTAACCATATGATGGATCAATCCACACAGCCCCACCATTGGCCATACAATATGGGTTGGTTCAAGACCAGTGGGCAGCCTACCCATATAGATTTGGGAAATGTAATGTAAAACCATTTCCAGGTAATGGAATGATGTCATAATCTTGTGGACACTCCATGGAATGCTATGCATTCACCTAGGTGACCTACTAGCATGTCATTGATCTCATCTACATGGATCAAAATAAATATATACCGGGGGGTTTTGATTAAACCTGTTGTCAAATTAGCAACAAAACCAAACAATTTGCTCTTTGTATCATTTGCATGGGTTGAACAAAGATTGTAACTGTTTTACACCTAAAGCAATAAAGGTATATTGGATGTGTATTTAATTTTCAGAATTGTATTAATTTTTCTACTCATGTAGGCCATACAACACATTATTCATCTTAAAAGGTGCCTATTCCAAATAAACTTCGCTGTAATTCTTTTTTATTTTGCTTGTCTAGAAAATATTTTGGGTCTTAAATTATTAAGGTTGGGTTTTTTTCATTAGCTTCTATTAATATTGTAATATTTCTCCCTGGTGACAAGAAATGGATTACCTTATCTTTCTTTTTGGAGCTCCATATAATATTTTTGTTACAAATTCACACTGCAGATTGGAGAAATTGATAATCTTGGATCCATTTCAAGATTTGAAGTTGAAGCATCGTCCAATGTCTATGTGCTGATGGAGGTGAGGTAACTTGATTGGTTTTGTCAATAGGCTTGAATACACAGTTTGTAAGTGGACAGTCACCAAAACAAATATTGTACAAAATGTGCAAGTGTTTACTATCAATCAAGTATCTTTTAATGAATTCAGTCAATGTAACTTATTTTCTGCAAATAAAGAAGGGTTCATTGTGGCTACATACACACACATAGCCCAATGGTTTAGCTTAATTTGTTCAAATGAACTACTTTAAGGTGGAGTTTGCAATTAGGTCTACAGGAAGCCTTAGCTTAGCTGGGTCCGTTAGTTACCAACTGCTAGTAAGGTTGTTCATGGAGCCGCCCTCCATTCAGATATTCTGGGTTTCCACAAGTTTCCTTGGAATGAATATATATGTATGAAATCTTGAGGTGAAAAACCCAAGATGGCCCTGATTTTTAGATGCCAACCTACTAAAACCATCAACTAGAGTAGTGTGCCTCGCACAAAGGGGATTCAAACTAGACATTTCCTGGAATGGAACTAGCCAAATGCCCAACAACATTTGCGACGACTGGCTGAGTCCTTAGCTCTCAGCCACTATATATGTTTTAGGGAAGCCTGTCATATATTTGTATGGGATGTATATATGTTAACTCACATTCAGAGTCATTTTGAAGATGATTGATCTTAGATTTAACATTTACCTTTTCTGAAATTTTAGCTCACTTACCTACATATATGTAGCAATGAATATTTTTCCTAGATTACTATACAATCTTTCTACCCGGTTTAAATAAAAAGGTTGGGAAATACTGCTGGAAATACATCAATAAATCTCGCTTGTTTTGCATAGTACTTTGAGTTTTAGTATTTGAAAGCAAGTTTATCATTTTTTGGCTAAATTTAATTCTAGAATGACATTTCTGTTTTAATTATTTTTTATTTTATTATTTGATTTAGATGGAAGTACTCATTCATTTTTCTGTATGCAGCTGATAAAGACAATGAAGGGTATGGCTAACAAAGCAGAGGGAGAACATTTCATGGTTTGAGTTTGTCTGGGTTGGTCTGTAAAATTAATAGCAGATTAACCATAAGTCTAATAACGTTATTTCTGATTTTCAGAAAATCTAGCAAAGACAACTTCAGAGGCAGTTAAACATTACAAGGGAGGATGGAGAAAAAAGGATCAGAAAGATTGTGCAATGGATGTTGGGAAGGAAGTGTCCAGTCCAGGTACTTAACCTTGCTTAAGGAATGTGATTGCAAGTTATGGAAGGAATCTGCATTAGTGTTTTAATTTGCTGGATAGCCCAATGTTCAGTAGGATGACTAAAGCTGTCAGATGGTGATTGTAAGCTGTTGTGATCTAGAATGTGAAAGAAGTTCATTCCTACTGCCATGACATTTATAAGTCATATTGCACAAAATTTGGAAGCCATTTCGAGAGTTCACAAGGAAAATGTATGAAATACGGCAATCTTTCTTCAAAACAGGAAGAGAGAGTATTGTCTGAGCAGGGCATCCTGCCCCTTGATCTACATACAGCTGTTCACGTAAGTGTGAGTCATAAGTGAAATTGATGTACCTCCATAAGAAGCTATGTTTTGCAACTTTCTCCCTGCAGGATGGTAGCTTTAAATGCTTTCGTGGATTTGCAGGAAATTCATGCCAAAGATAATCCGAATTGCTATGTAGATGAGAATCTTTGTTTTAACCTTGACAAAGAGGCGACTGAAACACTAGAAATTTTCAAAAGGTCATTTTTCCTGCATACAAGTTTTTGCTTGCAGAAGAACACATAATACAAAATCATAACAAGTAGAGTAATCAGGTTCATGATAGAACCATGCCTCTCTCTACCTAGATGATTGGGGCAAGTACCCCAACCAAACCCCAGGTTAGCTGATGTAAACATTCTGTAGAGACAGGGCTTAGAACAAATCATTGTCGCTATATCATTGTGCCGTGAGGTGCTCTATAGCCTTCCAGGTATGGCACATGTTGTTCAATGCTATGTGAATGCATGAATACATGTTGACTTGGTCAACATTAAAATAAAAATTAAAGTTTGAGTTAATATTTGATGGGCTTTACCAATGGTGGTTTACGAGCCCATGGTATTTGCTATGATGAAGCCTATTTAACGGCTGGAGGAAATCCATAATGGAATGCAAGAGTACCAGCTTAAATCCATCTTAAATCCAGACTTGATCCCTCTTAGCACTTGGTAGATCCGAATTTAAGATGGATTCTAGTTGTCCACAGCCCAATGGACATATGCATCTCAAATTCATTATAACATCATAAAAAGGTCAGTATATTTACATCATCATAGAAGTGATATATGATTAAGCTTGAGAAAGAACAAAATGCTTTGAGGTACCTTGTTTTTTCTATATTAAAATACTTCCTACATTCACTTACATATTTACATTAGAAAAAAAAACCAGAAAGCAGATGGGGAGGGTTGTATTATGTAATTCTCTTCCATGAAGCACAAGAAATACAACAAAATCTGAATAGGCACTTGGCTCTAAAATAATTTGGCATCCGTTATCAACAAAAACGCTGTTGGTAGCTACATATGTACCTCACTCCATATTGCAAAAGGCAAACAAAGAGCTAATCTTGTTCTGCAAATTATATTTGCACCATGTTAGTGCTCAGATTGTACCCGACTTGTAGATCCATTCTTCTCACTAACGTATGTGCTCCCAGAAAATGACCGAAAGAGGCATGGCTCACTTGTTGCATTGGACATGCCATGTTCTTTGAAGTCTGTACATGCTTGTGAGAAATTGGTATTCGCCAAATGTGGTGGCCTGCCTTCCAGGAGCTGGCCTCGGAAGGAATGTTTCTGATTTGAGACTAGTGGCAGCCATTTGGGATTATTAGCAAAAAGAATCACCCTAGGACTGAAATAATAAGCTGGTTATAATTTCATAAAGCACTGCATGGGAATATGGCACAGTTTTCTTTAGTCAGTAACATTGTTTCAAGGCCACTGTTTGATGCCAGATCGTATAAGGATTGAAAAGTACTGAGGAAGCATTTCTAGGTTAAAGGTCTTGTGTACAATAGAAAAGAAGCATAGGAAATACTGTTTTTTGAATCAACATCACAATTAACATGAGAGATCACAGTCTGCATAGACAAATGAAATCCATAGCAAAATACTTCCAAGAAACCTACGTATTTTAGACATATATTTACCAACTTGTCTTCAAGTTGGGAAAAACCACAAATGGCAAAGCTTTTTTGGGGAAAACAATACGAGGGCCAGCTACTGCAGATGATTGGAATTGAAAGACAAATTATTGCCCTATTGAATGTAACATGCTAGCTGCTTCTGAAGGACTCAGTGGATGAGCTGTAGACTATCGTCAAAATGAATGTCATGAGGATCCCATGCAAAGGAATTTGACGAAATTAGTGACATCATTGCCTTGGTCAAGTTAGGTTTTGCCTCCACCTGTAGTAAATGCTCATGGTTTGTCATAAGTTGGCACAGATCTGCCAGATTTGCATTGTGTTTAATCCTGAACTTGATAGTCCTATCCACGGGGCACAACCTGATCAACTTGAACAAGCATTGAAAATTGTGTAATAGGCATTAAACAAACTCAAGGACATGAACTGGAAATTGTTATTTTTCCCCAACAAAATGATTCTTTGTATGAATAATTTAGCACATGGTAAAATTAACTTGAACTTTGTTATTTTGCCCAATGTCACATACTGGGTTTGAGTCTGGTTCGACACAATGATTAGGTTTGGTTTGAGTTCTAATTTTTTTGATGAGGTTCGGATAAGGTTTGCCATTAGGCTTGATCATTATTAACATCAGCAAACATCAAAAATGTATTACTACACAAACCGCAAGGATAAATTACAAGCTTGAGTTGTGACATGAAGTTAGCAGTTTGATATATAATTTTGGTGAATGACTATGAGGTTCTACCTAACCAACATTTTTTAGCCTCCTCTCACAAATTTCAATCACACACAAAGTTCAACGAACTCAGACATAGATTTTGCCTAACAACAATGATTATTTGTATTAATAAATTAGTGTAGTATGTGAACCTACCTGGTTTGGTTTCCCTATGCTGTTTTGTTGAAACATATCTTTAAAATTAGTAAACAACTATTGAGTTTATAAACTATACACATGGAAACATATTCCCCAAGAAATTATCTATGTGACTTAAGGTTGCTGTGATCGAGACGTGCATATTCAATCTAGATAATGATATGTTACCCACCACCCGTGTGTATGCATAGGAGAAATTTTTTCTCCTAGATGGTCCTCTAACTGGCTACCAGAAACCCGCGTTGCAACCACCAGATAGCTTGATGTGCCATTATCTCCACCACTCCGAGCCACCATGGTCCCTCACCCACTTGTTAATTGTATGTTTGAAGGTGGGCCTCAGACCCCGAAGATATGGCTTTTCACGTATAGTTGATTAATTTTTCCTTACTTGTCATGGGCACTTTTGGGCATGGATTGGTAGACCATGGAAAGAGTGATTCAGGGTCTCCAGACTTTGTCTCCACCGCTCTGATTGGTGGTTAGCCTTGTACCCTAGTCCTCGGGATCTCCTTTACCGGGTCACTAGTTTTAGGCTGAACTACATGGGAAATCTTGATTTTGGTTGTGTGGTCCCTCATACACTCGATTGCACAATGAAAAACATACCTTAGGATTTTAGATGACCCACCTTCAAACATACGCTCTTGACAGATGGGGCTTAGACATAAGGACTCAAATTGTGCATGTGAGACCAATTGCACAATATAGATTGCCAGCACTAGTCGTTGCCGTGGCTAAAGCTATCACGGCCGAAGACATTGAACGTAGGATATGCACGTATATGCCACCTCCATTTTGTGGTGGGTAATTATGTTCATCAAATTAAATTTTTTTGCCATTTCTATTTTTCTAAAGAGAGAGAGAGAGAGAGAGAGAGAGAGAGAGAAGGAGTTTAAGAACAAGAAGAAGAACCTCCTTATTGCTCCTCCTCTATTTTTATAATCACACCTTGACCCTCTACCTTCCCAACCTTGAGCCAGAAGTTCACCATCGTTAATCATGGAAATATTCAACAAGGTATTTTTCCACGTAAGTCAAGTTACCACCGTACATCATAATATATTATTGTCCCCTTTCTTTATTTTTGGCATTTATTAATAAAAATAAACAAGACATCATATGATATTTATACTGAACAACACGTTTTCTTCACACCCTACCATTATATGTTCTTAATTACATTATAAATTTTGTACCAAGGTGTCACATGGACAAAGGATGCTAGGATCAATGGAAAAATGTTAATGGACCCGAAGAATGAAGATACAAGACATATGTGAAGTGACAAGTATAAATTACTATGGACACACTACATCATTTAGTGCCTCCTATTCATGCGCTCTTGGACAGCTGGTGCAGTGTTCAGAGAAGGCTACCAACCAGGGGCAAAGGATAACTTAGGTGGAGTGTGGGAACAAGGATACAATCAAAAGTACTAATAATTCAACTGGTAACCCCATCCGTATTAGAATTCCCTTAAGATTAAATGAAAGCACATGATAGTAGAAATTGTTAAAGTACTTTTTCATAGATGACCCATCTTTTCTTGAAGATGTATGCTAGATGGGAGACATCATTGATAGACATACAAGTGGAGAGCTTTTGAACAAAGGCTATCTCTGTGGATCATCATACGTGATGTCTCCTTTTTCCGTGTTGGCTTATAGATGGAATTTTATGTTGGAGGTATGTGTCACAAGTGCAAGTTTACCTTATCAACGGGTTTGTTTTGATTTTGGAGATGTTTCATGGGGTTTTTGAGAGATTCCATGGGATCCGATGGCATTCGCTATATATATTCCATCATCTACACAACTTGCCTTTCGATTCGTTGCATTCCGATGAATTCTGAGAAAAAGGTTATTATCTTCACTAACCAATTAATTATGCTTAAGTTGGGCTCCGAGAGGAACACTTGAAGGAACCTCAGTGTGTAATAGCTCATTGGAACCGAAACGAGGATATCAACATGGAATGGTTAGAAGTGATTTTCGTTGACCCGAGGAGGCATGGTGGCCAATTTATCATTTTCCCACATCAAAAGATTTTTTAATTGAAATAAAAAGAGGAAATATGCTCAATGATTAAATATATGTGTCTCTAGAGGGGTCCATCGATTTATAAAAGAGGAGGAGGAGGAGGCCGTTGAGGGATACTCTGATTTGACTTTTTTTATGAGATTATAGAACCCTGGCCTTCAATTCCATTGTGTCTTCAAAGATTGTAAAAACCCTCAGTGATTTAAAAGTGAGATGTAGGGAGAGTAACGATTTCAGAATCTATCCATAATTCACAGAGTGCAGAACGACATTTGTTTTTTTATTTCTTGGAGGGCCAACACAACATTGTAGCGCATTCTGAGGCCACTCCACTTTCATCTATATGGTTGTATCAAAGATGTAAACCCCAAATATTTAATATAATAAATATGAGATTTTTCCTATTTGTTTTGTTATTGGATTATAGCCCTCTATTTGTTTTATTTCACATGGCAATTTTTTGTTAAGTGAATAGTAATTTAAGAAGTAATTTGTTGATTTAAATTCCGAGAATTTGCAATTTTTTCCATTTAGACATTATGGTGGTATCCGAGCTACCTTTCCTACCATCTTGAGTGGCTTACTTGCCAAATTGCTGCATTAGATTTATTATAGGAGAGAGAGGAAAACTTCGTAGTAGACAATCTTTTGGTTGAAAGGGTAAATGAGAAAAATTATCACCTACTTATTAAGTATTGGGTAAAAATGCTCTAATTTTTTTTTTTTGGGGTTCAAATTGTCGCATAAACACTAAATCAACAAAATATTAGATTGGCCAAATCACTGAATTATTGACTTAAGATTTGATTAGTTTTGATGGGTCATATTAAATTCAAAGGCTAAAACCCACATTTTATGAGGCAAAGGTGTTATATTAAAAAGGGGCCAAGAATTTGTTTAAAGTAGCCGACTTTATAAAAATCAGGAATAAAATTATTAGAAAAGACGTCAATATGTATCAAATGGAATTAAAAGGCCGTAATACTTTTTTTCCTTTTACCAAGGGGAGAGTTGGGCATTGATTCTCAAGAGTTGTAAAGTGAGGCCACCGGGAAGGGTCAAGTCTCAAGGCACTAGTTAGGGCCGAGAACATATTCTATTGAAAGCCGAGAAGAAGCCGAAACATCACGTGAGCCCGAGATCGATCTTACCAACTGGCCGATTTCTTTGATATGAAGGACAATATCAAGAAGTTGAATATGTCTTCAGACAGTCGGGAGCACATTCTTTCTCAAAAGCATATTGATGGGCTCACAAGGGCCAAAAATAGGTAATGCTAAAGGCCATCACATAATTCATAAATTGGGTGGATTGGAATGTATCGTGAGGCCCAATTATTTTATGGAGGCAAATCATAATTTTTGATAAAAGAGGTTGTAGCTAATAACTATCTCTGAGAGCTGAGCACTCTATTGCCAAAGGAAGAATGCATTTGGAGGCCGAATATCCACCGTTTTCCGTACATGACGCAAAGGCCGATTGCTCATTCACATGGAGAATGTCAAGCGACCAGTTCATCCAAGGTCAGTTGTTAAAATATCCCCACCAGCACAAATTAATTAGGATACAATTTACTTAATTTAAAATCAATGTAGGTGTAAAATAAAGGGTAGGGACCCACAATTAATACTGAAGCCAACAGTTTTTCCAAACCCTAAGGAAAATTTATAGCTCTAGTGGTGGGGCCGAGTTGGCCTTAGGTGGCGCGTAGAAGAGGCACAAAAGGACGGTATGAGATTTGCTAGAGGAAGACAACACGTGATTGGCCAAGTGAGAGGTAATGCAGTCAAGCAGAAAACTCACACAGCTGCTGGGCCTCTCTGTTTAATGGATAAAAATAAAGAAGTAGGAAGGTCACGACCATTCATTCATTCTATTTTCTGGGTTTATTGACTAAGCACGTTGAGCCAAGAGCTGTTTGCAAGGTTGCGAGCACACGAGACCAAGCGGGACTCAACCTCTACTCTTGGGGACTTCGAGGCTCCTACCCAGAGAGGAGTTTCGCATTTTGGCTTTAGGAATTACACAAAGAACAACAACAAGAAGAGCGGTAGTCCTCAGACCGGCGTGCAGGGTAGAGTAGACTATAGTGATCGTTCTGGCCTACCGGTGGGTGCCGAGAGTGTGGAGAGTAGGGGAGTTTCTATGATGAGATTTGGAGGAGGTTAGAATACCTCCTACTGTGTGATTTTGTGTGTTCTCCTGAGGCATTTTCCTTAAAGATATTCATCCGCAGGTTCGATTGCCGGTCAACATATATGAGCCGAAGCCCAAGAGGGCCACCAAGTCAAGCTGGGGCTTAACCCTCTTTCATTTTTTTTGGGTTTGTTGAGGAGAGTCCAGTTGTCTAATTCCCTGAATTTTTTCTCGAGCATAACCTCAACACGCAAGCCTGCTTTCTAGCCAAAGAACAAGAGTTCCGTAGATAGCGTTGTAGGAGGAGCAGCAGAGGCAATAGAAGGCAGGTTTTTGGCTTCTCGGAGTTTGAGGAGTTATTTCACTTTGTCTTGTCCAAATCATGTGCCATTCTCTCGAGAACTTACTGCACTTTTTCCTCACCGGGGAAATCAATAAACTGCCCCGATGTTTTTGGCCTATCCATGGTGTTTTAATACTATTTTTAATAGCCATAGTTTTAGCTCCCGTATGTTGTATATCGTTTGTTCCCAATTTGAGATATTACAAATGTATCAAAGCTTCGGTTTTGGCTTAGTCGGGGGATCTTGTCCTATGAACAAGGAGGGTAGGTAGTAGAGGTGGCAAATATGGGGAGTCAAGGAGCAATGGGGAATCAACATTCTGTGAAAGATCTAAAGGCCCTAAGTGATTTAGCAAAGAACAAAGGGCTGCTAAGACTCTACAAATGTATCAGGAATAAGAGCATCCATCATGAGTTCCTAATTGGGAGACTTCACGGCCTCATTAACAAGGTGGACCACCCTTTACCACCCACTCACCCGCTAGCCTCTGCCAGTGGCAACCACAATCACAATGCCTACATTCTTACCTCCAATATTGAGTGAGCTAGGTAGTATGTGATGATCATATACCCATGGGATATTATTTCCGAGAATGTATGTACTTCCATGGGGAAAACTTCATAGCAAATTTTCTGTCTCAGAGATTATCAGCTACCACTTAGATGAAGAAGGAAGGAATAGTGGGGGTCTAGGCGTGCGAGTTCAGAGTTGCAACGTACCATTGGGAGTGACACCTTTCCCACATATGATGGATCCACCGATTGCACCCGCCTTGGGATCTGGTGGAAAAGTTGATATCTCTTTCCACTGACCGAATAACAAAGGGGAAGACATCAAAATGGCTACCGTGCACTTGGAGGGATGAGGGTACACAGGATTGTGAGAAATGGAGATGTACCTAGTGTGACCACCCTTGCTGGAGACTTGTTTGATAGTGCCTGCTGGACATCTTAGTGGAGAGAGTAGAGTCTACTCAAGACATCCATTCATTGAGGTGATGAATGGAGTCGTGTTCGAGATTTGCAGGTCCGCACGCAACATAAGGAGGTGCTAGAGATGTATCCACCTTTGATGAGGTACGAAGAGATACAGAGGTAGAGCAAGAGGACATTCTCTCAGAGGAACAGATGAGGACTCTTCTTTGGATGAGTCCATGGGGTCATGAGGATACTTCGGGGAGCATGAATGTAATGTTGATGATGAGGGCCGCCGTATTCCATGTGCATGTGGTATCAAGGGATCTCTATGGGAGATATTCGTGATGATGAGCTCGACATCTGCTCAAGTAACTATAGGCCAACCAGAGGGCACATTGGAGCGCTGTAGCAAAGGGGTTCTCTGTGCATGGCATAGATGGGCCTAGCAAAGATGATTGGGTCACCTTTGGCCATTGGAGAGAGAGAGACAAAGCTACCTAATTAGATGTCAGCAAGACTGGATAGCGGGATGAGACGTAATTCGAGTTGCATAAGGTGTAACATCTCGCATGTCGTGTTGTTCTAGGTGCAAAGAGTTCATGTATCTGATCCCCACCAAGTTGCTGATGGCGAGAGATTCCGAGTTGGTACTGCAGTGTATGGTGGAGAGATGGTGATGCACCGAGGTGGTCACAGAGCTTCCAGCATTGTTACTGAAGCCCTAACCAAAAATAGGATCCGCGACTACTCCGTCACTTCCTGCATGCCTTCGCTGACTAGACTCCGGAGGGCAATGTTTGACCAGCTGAGTGTATATCAATAGGGAGTTTCACGCACTAGTGTCCAACGCTTAGGTAATACTTTTGAGTTATTTAGTATATAGATAAAGATAATAAGATCACTTTGATGACGAAGACACTTCCAGGCAGAGATTGACAGAGATGTTGATTTGTAGGCTACCAAACAATGTCAGAAGGATCCTTTTGGGATTCTTATTTGTAAAAATGAGATATGGAGGAGTGTAGCAAGATTGGCATCATTATTGGAAAATTAAGGAGGATTTGGAAGGGAGATCATTCATTAGAGAGGCAGATGCGCAACAGGATGGTAATGGATCATATACTTCATGACAGATGGCTGTGTGTTCTGTTTATCACGTGGTGAGCATCCATCATTAAAAGAATTTAGATGGGCAGAGATAAGGGTGTGTTGTGGTTAACGCGTTGGGGAGGGGAGGCCTTATGGCATTTTGAGCATGTCAGAGCAGGGAGATTTAAGATAATACATTGATACACAGACAACATAATGTATTTGCTACCTATTTGTACAGGGTGTTACATACAGCAGTAGGCTTCAGAGTGCAAGATATTTGTATGTATTAAGATGTGAGTAGCAGGTTTTGGATGGTTTCTAAAAAGAGACATATGGACAAAGCAAGAAATACAGATGTACTTCACCAAGATCAAGGAGACTTATGAGGATCTTGAGATGGGATGAAGAGACAGGCTACATGTTACTTGAGATCCCAGGTAGAGAGAGGCCATCTGAGATTACCAGCACGTAGATTCTGACACCTTGGGACACACTCACCACTGACCTCTGGTGAGCAGCTTATGGTCATTGGTTAGGTGCCTTGACACTTCCATTAAAGAGGTATTGGAGTCACCGATTAAATGGGATGATATCGCATGCTGCTGAGCCGGAGGAGACTCTTCAGTTATACTTAGAAGAAGGTAGGAAGAGTCGGGACAGTCCATGGATGAAGGACATTGCCAAGGTAGCATATGTTCCCCGTGTCTTACTTTCCGAGGGACAATGGATGGTAGATTTCGGCTCAGAGGGTACCCAATCTCCAAGCAAGATTCAAGTGTATCAATGGGGGAGTTGGGATAGCGCATATCACAATGTGGTCTCGGTAGGAGTAGGGCAGTACGTCACAAGTGGGGACGTATTCTGTCACTTGGGGTCCACCCAAGGGATACATACAAGGGTCGCAGATGAGGGCCGTATGGGTTCAAGCAACAAGCAAAGACTATGCCGACATCCTCCGTGGGGAGTGGGACTTGTGAGCTCCGTACATAGGGATCCGGGGTCTCTGCTGGGGCGGTGTGGATCACTCAATTTGTGATGACAGGGATGGAAAGCAGTATGGCAGATCCTACCCACCTTGGGCTTGACACGTGAGGGAGAATCAGACTCTTATTGCATGGCGAGACAAACTTATCATGTTGTTGCTCGTGGTCATGATCGATAGTGGAGGGGTATATATCAACATCATGGATGCCCTGCAGATGAGCTTGCCTATGAGCTGCCATAAGGCCCGAGAAGAGAGGGATAAAGTCTCACAGACGATGGGGGTATCTCATAGTCGTGGTGGCGAATAATAGCATGGTGGCCATCGGCACTCTATGAGATTAACAAAAGGACCCGAGCATTACAACTCTACATGTTTCACACCACCAGTTGTATACTACATGGGAGATCATGCAGATCTTCCATTAGGCTTTAGTGAGTCACTAATGGAGTACTTCATTAGTATGGCAAAGTTGGGCTTTCATACTAATGATGAGTCACTTGTGATGATTCACCCAAAGCAACTATGGCACAACTAAAGGCACAATGGAGCGTCGTAGCACTACTTTCAGCATACATAGATGGGCCCATAAAGATTTGGTCACTCTTGGCCATCGGAGAGTGAGAGACAAAGTTATCAATGACACGTTGATTCTGACATGGATGAGATGACCCGAGTTGCACAGGGTGCAACATCGCATGTCGTGTTGCTCTAGGTGCAAGAGTTCATGCATTCACCCTATCTTGGGGTTGGATGGCGAGAGATTTTGAGTTGGAGATCATGCAGGTGGGTTGCGTGGATATGGTGATGAACCGAGGTGTAGCTCGCCAGGAGCTTTCCAGCACTCGGTTACTAGAAGTTCCAACCGGCATTGTGTAAAAGTTTTGTAGATGTTCTATGCTAGTAGCATCACTTTTCTTTTCCAATCATACAAGTAGTTAAGCAAATGCGATAGAACATATAAGTAGATCTAAGGTAATAGCAAATCAAAACAGAAAATGTGTATGTTCGTTTCATGGCCAATCAGATGTTTCAACCAAAGAAGTCTCTTGGTCAACAAATTACAAGATGTGTCACAACAACCCTTCAATCAGACAGCCAACCAAGTCAATTCTCACAAGTAGTGTCAACGCTGTCCCGAAAGTCAATCTAGGCAGCAAGCTAAAAGTCAACGCAAAGAAGAAAACGGCTAACCCTGACTCGATTTTTGTGCTGTGTAGTACGCCTTCAGAACTGGAACCCACCTGGCCTGGCGGACCAAGCGTTGACCGCCAAAGTCAACGTCGTCAAAGTTTATGCGAAACCCCATAGCAAACCGCATTTCCGCCCTTAGCCGTGCCGCCTTGTCCTCTTCGTCCTTCACACGTGTGGCTGAAACTCGCCCCGCCTGTAGCTCGTACTCTAAGACGAGAGAGGAATATGAGTTGTGACCGCATAAAATCTCTCCAACTTTTCCTCGTATATATATCCATCATGAGGGTGTGTGGACACACATCCGTTGGGCATGCGAGCCTACATTACAAAACCGTCGAATTTCAGTATACATAATTTATTAAAATAATAAATCCAAAATATGTTCCGGGCCATCTGACAATATTTTACATAGATTTTACACTCCTCTTAAAGAGGAATCCAACAAAAATATTAGCCTCTTAACTGAGCATCTTTAATAAGGGAGTTTGGACCCAGTTGTCCAAATTTAACATCCTCTCAACTAGGGGAGAACTCCATCTATTAGTGCAATCAACATCGTGCGTCATCCGCCTAAACTTGCTTTGCCGGCTTCTTTATTTCCGGTAACGTATGGGTCACCATTAAAGACATCCCCACCAGAGCAGCCCATCCAGAGGTCCCGCACAAATCTTGATCCCGCATCAAGTGGTTGGACCCTGCCATCCAGATAGAGAGTACGGCAACTTCGATGCGTCCACTGGCCTTGCTAATACCGAACTTTTCCACACCTCATTGGTCAAATGAGAGGTACTTCCCATGAGCCCTGGAATCCCACGTGTAGGATGCATACGGGGCAATGTAAAATGAGAGGTGAACCAACTCAAAATCACAACGGTGGGGTCCAAGCACACCACCAAGGTTGGCAAGCCTAGCTCTGTGGTTGCCCATAACTCCAAGAAGCTCTCCCTTAAAGCTCCCGTGAGTCTCTGTGAGCTCATCGTCCAACAGACCACACATCATAGGGTCTTTCCACGACACCAAGACTCCTTACCAAGGTTAGGAACTTCTGACCTTCCTGTGGCTTAGTGAGAATATCCGCGACCCGCTTCATCAGCCTTTATGGATCGAGCTCCCGCGCCTGGCCGCCATCCTGATAAAGTGGAAATAAAACTGAGTATCATATGCTTGGATCTAGCCGTGGAACACAGATTCTCAATATACGAATCCCAATTTAATTATCACAGCAGTATCACAAAGGTATCTGTGCAATAGTCCAAACGTTTCACTAAAGAGCTTCCAGAACCAAACTGGCTCACAAATGTGCCATACTAGCAAGAATGTATTCTACTCTCCGCGTGCTCAAAGCCACCGATTGCCTCGCCATCCATGAGATCGAAGGTAACCAAGATTGAAGCAAAGATCTCGATGTGCTTTTACGATCCACCATGACCGTCCAATCGACATCGCATATCCACTTTATATCACACCTTAGTTGTATCTCAAATTTCATGGTTTTATCGTGGTTCTAAGGATATCTTAAAAGATTCTTGGTACCAACCCAAGAAAATGATGAGGCTCACACCGTTGACTCAAAGTGTTCACCGCAAAACATATGTCCTGGACCAAAAGGTTCACTAAGAACATCAAAGCTCCTATGAGTTGACGTATACTTAGGATTGGCCAAGATAGGCTCAGTTAGTCACGCTTAATTAACTTTTTAAAGTTGAGTTCCATCGGTGTCGACACTAATTTCATACCACCATTCCAAATCTTTCCGTAGTTTTAACATATTTTCCTTGAGAAAGGAAAACTTTCCCTGTGTCTCTCGCGTACCTCCGTGCCTAGGAAATAGTGCATCAAATTTGTGGTCCTTCATCTCTGACCAAGAAGAAGCCTCTTACATCAAGGAATGAGAGGGACACGCCCGCCTGGGGAAGAGGTCCACATGGCATTGTGAATGAGAGGGCTTCTTCACAACCTTGAAGTATAGGTTCTGGACGAAGATTGGCCGAGTGCATTCGCCTATCAAGTAACTATCCATCCTCTGCACCAAGCTCTGGTGCTGCTTTAACCTATAGAGGGCTTTCTTTCAACTCGTTGCATAAGTGTCTCGATCTTGAACTTCAAATCCTGAGGTTATTCTGCATACACCTCTTCTTATTGCACCATGCGTAAAAGCTACCTTGACATCCATCCGATAAGACGATCTCAGGTAGTTATGGCTATGATTGATCTGGATGGTGGTATATCGTGCCATTGTGCAAATATATCGTCATAGTCAATTCCTTCCTTTTGAGAGTAGCCACTAGCAACAACCTTGCCTAAACTTTTCAAAGACTCCCATCGGATCCATGTTTGATTTGTAGAGCCATTTAGCTAAGGACAATGATTTGTCCTTCGTCTCGGACCACATCCCGTACATCATTCTTCATAATAGACTGTATATTCTTCATGCATAGCATCCTTCCAAACTTGATGCTTGATGGCTTCCTCAAAAGATCCAGTTCAGATTGTACAATAGTACTCATGGTGCGCCTAGATACCTTGTATCTATACCTAAGCCATTTCGAATGTCCCCCTTTCTAAAGAGGACTTAGCATCTTCGAGAGAACCCCGAGCCATGATGGTCTCTTTCCTTAGTGTGAAGGGGGTGGATCAATAGGGTCCATTGGCCCTTCAACATCGTGCATAGTCTCATCCTCGGGGTTCTTCCAGACGGTGTCTCTTCATGATTTTCTTCGATCTAGGAAGATCTACCACTTTCTTCAGTAGTTACCTGCCAAAAGTGACATCATGGCTTATCTCTACTTCCTCGAATTCTGTGTACATAGACTCTATATGCCTTAGAAGTCTCACTATAGCCCACAAACATCTCTTTTCCTGGGTGAGCATCCAAATTTTACTTTTCTTTCAAGACATTTGAAAATAGGACAGACATCCAAAAATTCTAAAATGTGAGACACATCAGGTTTCTTAACAATTAGAGAACCTCTTCTAGGGAGTTTCTGAGTCCAAAGCGGAATGAGGGCATCGGTTTTGAATGTACACAGCGTATTTGCAGTTTCTCCCACAGAGACTTTGGTAGACTTCGTCACAAGCATGTGGTACCTGCAAACTTTCCATAATAGTCCTATTCTTTGCGTTCAAGAACACCATTCCTCGGGGCTTCGGAGTATAAAGTAGGTTCTCTTAATGCCAAATTTTCCTTCCGCAAAAGTCTTGAACTCATTTGACTCATACTGGGCACATTGTCGGCTCCTCAAAATCTTGATCTTCTTTTCCTATTATATTTTCCACCAAGGCTTTGGAATGTACGGAATCACATGAAAGCTTCTCCTCTATCCTTCTTCTTCAAGAAATATATCCAGGTTTCTATGGTATAGTTTAACACAGAATGTCATACAAGCAAGAACATCCCCTCAGGATGTTAAGGTGCAAATATACTGCAAAGATCGACTGAACTGGCTTGCAATATCTCGTATGTCTTTAGACACTTGAGGGGAAAGGTCCTCTGTATGTTTTCCTTCAAAGATGTACTCTACATACACCTTCATGATTATTTCCAAAATCGTGCATCCCCCGTCACCACTTTCCTTGCTTCGGGAAGGGCTTTGTAATGAAGGTGTCCAAATCTTCTAGCATATAGTTCGGCTTGGTTTGATAGTATCACAAGTCATATTCCCAACGGACTCCCCTCCAACCCGATAGAGCAAAATCGAAAAACTAATTGAGATAGCTTCCTGAAGCTCTTCTTCCACATGAGCACCTTTCCATTAGAGAAAGTACATTGAATCCTCTTCAGCCTATGGCAGATACGTACACAAGGTTTTTCTCTTCAATTTGGGTACATAGAGTACATCTTGCAAACGAGGACTTGTCCTTGGGACAAGTGGAGGGTCACAAGCCCCAGCCCTTTCACAAAAGATAAGTGGCATTATCCCCAAGGATACTTTCAGATTAGTATCCTTTTCAACCATGTCGAAAGTGCTTCCTTGAATCCGGTGATGTGTCTTGAGGCACCAATACTATCACCTCAGCGACATCCATGTTGTCGCAGATGCAAATTGAGAGACAGATACTGCATTTATACTCATTTCTTTTATCAACAACATTAGACTCCCATACTGTATTTCCGGGACTCTTAGAAGGTTGATTGTTTCCACCAAAGTGAGCCTTCCTCTTTCCTTTGGATTTGTCATTTCTTCGATTCCCATTTCTTCGCTACAGTGATATTTACACCATCTGGAGAATCCTTCTTGCCAGCATTCTCTAGCATAGTGTCCAAAGCCTACGACAGGTGAAACATTTACCCTTCTTCTCTTGAGTCTTTGTCTCTTTTGTCCTTAGAACCACCAAACAGTTCTTCTGGAAATGAGCACCATAGGCAGCATTTCTTTCATTATCAAATTCCTTCATCCTTGTTTCTTCTTGCATACATCTCCTTGGATGTGCCTAGTTCAGATATGTAGGCAACCAGACTCTTATTTATGGATTCCCTGATCAGCAGCTTTGCTTTGATTTCTCCCTTCTTATACTTGTTTCTAACAGCAGCAGAGGCATTGGATGGAGGTTCTTGAATCCTTCCTTTCACATGTTCCAAGAGATCATGATCTTCTAATTTGAGATCTAATATCATCTTCCAGGGATGGAAGTCATCACTTCCAGTCAGCTTGTCATTCTCCTTGAATTCAAGACTAGTGGAACCCATTTCCTCCGATGATGATTGCTATAGATTGAGTTTGTCTTCACCTCAGCTCTGATACCATGAAAAGTTTTGTAGATGTTCTATGCTAGTAGCAATTTCACTTTTCTTTCTGCAATCATACAAGTAGTTAAGCAAAATGCAGATAGAACATATAAGTAGATCTTACAGAAGACAAATCAGAAACATGAAAAATGTGTATGTTCGTTTCGGCGGTCAACAGGATGCTTCAACCAGCAAAGTCTCCTTTGGTCAGCCAGCCCAGCATGTGTCACAACAACCCTTCAATCTGGAGATGAGTCAACCCAAGTCAACTCTGCAAAAGTCAACGCTGTCCTGAAAAGTCAACGCAGGGGCAGCAAGCTAAAAGTCAACGCAGCAGCAAAACGGTCAACCCTTTGACCTCGATTTTTTGTGCCAGGTAGTACGGCCTTCATAAATCGAACCTTCCACAAGTTTTCAACTTGTTTGGACCAAGCGTTGACCAAAGTCAACGCTGGTCAAAGTTTCTGCGAAACCCTAGCAGCAGAAAATCCGTACTTCAGCTCAGCCGTACAATTTGTCCTCTTCGTCCTTCACACGTGTGGCTGAAACTCGTCCTTCTTGGTAGCTCGTACTCTAAGATGAGAGAGGAATATGTGAGTTGTGATGATGATGAAAATCTCTCCAACTTTTCCTGTATATATATCCATCATGAGGGTGTGTGACACATCCGTTGGGCATGCGAGCCTACATTACAAAACTGGCCGACCTTGCACATATAATTTATTAAAAATAATAAATTCAAAATATAAGTTCTGCTCATCGGATTAAGACATATTTTATATGGAATTTACACCTCTCAGAAAGAGGAATCCAACAAAAATATTAGCCTCTTAATCTGAGCATCTTAATATGGAGTTTGGACCTAGTTGTCCAAATTTAACACATTGGGATTCAAGGACTACCCGCTACTTCCTGTATGTCAAGACGGATGACTAGCACACAGGCTTCATTCACCTAGCAGTTGAGTGTGCATATTCACTAGGGGAGTTTCAGCCAGCACTAGTGTCCAACCAGTTTAGGTAACAGACTTCTTGAGTTGGCTTGGTACGAGGACTGTACACAGGATCACGGGATGATCGACATATTTTGGCAGGAGATTGACAGAGGAGGCAACATTGGTAGGCCACCAAAGAGTGCCTTGTATGGATCTGGGGATTCTTCGCATTTGTGTGGGGCACGGAGGACATGGAGGAGCAAAGCAAGATTGGCATCGCTATTGGTACCTAGGGAGATTCACTTCCTGGGTCCCTCAAGGAGGATTTGGAAGGGAGATCCATTCATTAGAGAGTATGATGATGCAGCAACGGAGGTGATGGTAACGATCGAGTATGGGTCGACGCATATGGATACAGCCTTAAGCCATCACACCCTGGGACGTGTAGGAGCATCCATCATTGGGCAGTGTTCTGTAGATGGGCATGGAGATGCATGGGTGTGTGTTGTAGTATGTTGGGCTGCGTTGTGCAGTAGGAGTGCTTCCCAGGGCATTGAGTACATGTTGGGAGTGACAGGTGTAGCGACGCAGGATGGACACATGACGGTATAGGACAATATAGCTATTGCCAGGGTTACCCATTGGTGTACAGGGGCAGGTTGCGGCATACAGTGGCAGGTCGAGGAGTGTGGTGATACTTGGTGGTATGCAGTGACACATGATGCAGAGCAGTGGGCTCTTGGAGCGTTGCCTCCAAAGAGACATATGGACAAGGGCAGTAGGTGTACCATGGGATGCAGCTCACCTAGGATCGATGAGGATCTTGTTGAGCATCTAGAGATGCAACATTTAGCAGAGATAGGGCTACGAGGGTGTTATCAATAGATCTGAGGCAGAGAGAGTGTCATCTGGAGGATTACTCTTGAGCATTCAGGTAGACTCTTGGACACCCTTTGGGACATACCTACCCATCATCCTCCATTATTGCTTATGGTCACAAAGTGTTTGTTTGGTGCCCCTTGACACTCTCCATTTAGGCAGCAGGGCATGGGAGGCTCACCCTAGACAGTTGGATGAGATACCGCATGTCATGAGCCGGGAGGAGACTCTCTAGTTGAGACACTTGGTAGGTGCACGAGTTGATAGGTCCAAGCTTAGGGATGGCATGGTTGATTGCCAAGGTAGCATATGTTCCACCCCTGGGCTCACATTTGAGGGACGGTGGATGGTAGACTTCGTCTACAGGAGGGTACCCAAACTCCAAGCAGTATCCAGGTGTATCAACAGGAGTTGGGATAGCGGATATCACAACGTGGTCTGGTAGGAGCAGGGCAGGTACGCCTACGTGGGACAGACTCCTAATACTTGGGGTCCACCCAAGGGATACATACAAGGGTCAGAGATGAGGGCCAGATGGGTTCAAGCAAATAGCAACACTATGCAGCGATATCCCGTGGGGAGTGGGACTTGTGAGCTCCTAGTATGGTTGGGGGATCCAGGGGTCTGTTGGGCAAGTGGATCACTCCAATTTGTGATGAGTAGGGACAGAGCAGATGGTGATCCAGTCCACCTTGGGTTTGACACGTGGGGGAGCACTGAGACCTCCATTGCATGGCGAGGCATACTTATCATGTTGTTGCTCAGGGTCATGATCGACAGTGGAGGGTTATATATCAACATCATGGAGATGCCCTGGTAGGATGAGCTTTGCCTTCACAGATTTTTCGCCATAAGGCCCGAGAAGAGAGGGATACAGTTTGCGCATGATGGGGGTATCTCATAGTTAGGGTGGCGCAACGACAGCATGGTGGCACCTCTACGAGATTAACAGGGGACCCGAGCATTACAACTCTACACAGCTCAATAACCTCTAGTGAGTTGTATACTACATGGGGAGATCATGTAGATCTTCCATTACGTTTTGGTGAGTCATTGATGGAGTGGGGGACTTCATTAGTATGGTAGGTTGGCCATACTAATGATGAGTCACTTGTGACGATGCAGCCGAAGCAACTTATGGTACAGCTAGAGGGCACATTGGAGCGTTAGAGCAGCTGCCTTCAGGCATACATAGATGGGCCTAGTTGCATGATTGGGTCACCTTTCGCCATTGGAGAGAGAGAGAGACAAAGCTACCTAATTAGATGTCATGCGTTGACTTGGATAGCGGGATGAGACGACCTGAGTTGCATAGGGTGCAACATCTGCATGTCAGGGTTGCTCTAGGTGCAAGAGTTCATGCATTCAATCCCTATCTTGGGGTTGGATGGCAATAGATTCTGAGTTGGTACTTGGTGGTGTGGGTTATGGAGATGGTGATGCACCGAGGTGTAGCTCAGCAGGAGCTTCCAGGCACTAGGTTACTAGAAGCCCAAACTGGCATTGGGATCTGGGCGGGACTACTTGTCACTTTCCAGTTATGCCGGTTGACTAGGACCTGGAGGGAACAGTTGACCTAGCAGTTGAGTGTGCATATTCACTAGGGGAGTTTCAGCCAGCACTAGTGTCCAACCAATTTAGGTAACAGACTTATTGAGTTGGCTTGGTACGAGGACTGTACACAGGATCACATGATGATCAACATACTCTGGCAGGAGATTGACAGAGGAGGCAGCATTGGTAGGCCACCAAAGAGTGCCTTGTATGGATCTAGGGATTCTTCGCATTTGTGTGGGGCATGGAGGACATGGAGGAGCAGAGCAAGATTGACATCGCTATTGGTACCTAGGCAGATTCACTTCTTGGGTCCCTCAGGGAGGATTTGGAAGGGAGATCCATTCATTAGAGAGTATGATGATGCGGCAACGGAGGTGATGGTAACGATCGAGTATGGGTCGACGCATATGGATACAGCCTTAAGTCATCACACCCTGGGACGTGTAGGAGCATTCATCATTGGGCAGTGTTCTGTAGATGGGCATGGAGATGCATGGGTGTGTGTTGTAGTATGTTGGACTGCGTTGTGGAGTAAGAGTGCTTCCTATGGCATTGAGTACATGCTGGGAGTGACAGGTGTAGCGACGCAGGATGGACACATGACGGTACAGGACAATATAGCTATTGCCAGGGTTACCCATTGGTGTACAGGGACAGGTTGCGGCATACAGTGGTAGGTCGAGGAGTGCGGTGATACTTGGTGGTATGCAGTGACACATGACGCAGAGCAGTGGGCTCTTGGAGCATTGCCTCCAAAGAGACATATGGACAGGGGCAGTAGGTGTACCATGGGATGCAGCTCACCTAGGATCGATCAGGATCTTGTTGAGCATATGGAGATGCCACATTTAGCAGAGACAGGGCTACGGGGGTGTTATCAGTAGATCCGAGGCAGAGAGAGTGTCATCTGGAGGATTACTCTTGAGCATTCAGGTAGACTCTTGGACACCCTTTGGGACATACCTACCCATCATCCTCCAGTGTTGCTTATGGTCACAAAGTGTTTGGTTGGTGCCCCTTGACACTCTCCATTTAGGCAGCAGCGCATGGGAGGCTCACCCTAGACAGTGGGATGAGATACCGCGTGTCATGAGCCGGGAGGATACTCTCCAGTTGAGACACTTGGTAGGTGCACGAGTTGACAGGTCCAAGCTTAGGGATGGCATGGTTGATTGCCAAGGTAGCATATGTTCCATCGCTGGGCTCACATTTGAGGGACGGTGGATGGTAGACTTCGTCTACAGATGGGTACCCAAACTCCAAGCAGTATCTAGGTGTATCAACAGGAGTTGGGATAGCAGATATCACAACGTGGTCTGGTAGGAGCAGGGTAGGTATGCTTGCGTGGGATAGACTCCTGATACTTGGGGTCCACCCAAGGGATAAAAACAAGGGTTAGAGATGAGGGCCAGATGGGTTCAAGCAAATAGCAGCACTATGCAACGACATCCCATGGGGAGTGGGACTTGTGAGCTCCTAGTATGGTTGGGGGATCCAGGGGTCTGTTGGGCAGGTGGATCACTCCAATTTGTGATGAGCAGGGACAGAGCAGATGGTGATCCAGTCCACCTTGGGTTTGACATGTGGGGGAGCACTGAGACCTCCATTGCATGGCGAGGCAAACTTATCATGTTGTTGCTCAAGGTCATGATCGACAGTGGAGGGGTATATATCAACATCATGGAGATGCCCTGGCAGGTTTAGCTTGTCCTTCACAAATTTTTCGCCATAGGGCCCGAGAAGAGAGGGATACAGTCTGCGCACGATGGGGGTATCTCATATTCCGGGTGGTGCAACGACAGCATGGTGGCACCTCTACGAGATTAATAGGGGACCCGAGCATTACAACTATACACAGCTCAATAACCTCTAGTGAGTTGTTTACTACATGGGGAGATCATGTAGATCTTCCATTACGCTTTAGTGAGTCACTGATGGAGGGGGGAATTCATTAGTATGGCAGTTTGGTAGGTTGGCCATACTAATGATGAGTCACTTGTGATGATTCAGTCGAAGCAACTTATGGTACAGTTAGAGGGCACATTGGAGTGTCAGAGCAGCCGCCTTCAGGCATACATAGATGGGCCTAACAGCATGATTGGGTCACCATTGGCCATATGAGAGAGAGAGACAAAGCTACCTAATTAGATGTCATGCGTTGACTTGGATAGCGGGATGAGACGACCTGAGTTGCATAGGGTGCAACATCTGCATGTTAGGGTTGCTCTAGGTGCAAGAGTTCATGCATTCGATCCCTATCTTGGGGTTGGATGGCGAGAGATTCTGAGTTGGTACCTGGTGGTGTGGGTTATGGAGATGGTGATGCACCGAGGTGTAGCTTAGCAGGAGCTTCCAGGCACTGGGTTACTGGAAGCCCGAACTGGCATTGGGATCTGGGAGGGACTACCTGTCACTTCCCAGGTATGACGGTTGACTACGACCTGGAGGGCATAGTTGACCTAGTAGTTGAGTGTGCATATTCACTAGGGGAGTTTCAGCTAGCAATAGTGTCCAACCAGTTTAGGTAACAGACTTCTTGAGTTGGCTTGGTACGAGGACTGTACACAAGATCACATGATGATCAACATACTCTGGCAGGAGATTGACAGAGAAGGCAGCATTGGTAGGCCACCAAATAGCGCCTTGTATGGATCTGGGGATTCTTCGCATTTGTGTCGGGCACGGAGGACATGGAGGAGCAGAGCAAGACTGGCATCGCTATTGGTACCTAGGGAGATTCACTTCTTGGGTCCCTCAGGGAGGATTTGGAAGGGAGATCCATTCATTAGAGAGTATGATGATGCGGCAACGGAGGTGATGGTAACGATCTAGTATGGGTCGACGCATATGGATACAGCCTTAAGCAATCACACCCTGGGACGTGTAGGAGCATCCATTATTGGGCAGTGTTCTGTAGATGGGCATGGAGATGCATTGGTGTGTGTTGTAGTATGTTGGATTGCGTTGTGGAGTAGGAGTGCTTCCCAGGGCATTGAGTACATGCTGGGAGTGACAGGTGTAGCAACGCAAGATGGACACATGATGGTACAGGACAATATAGCTATTGCTAGGGTTACCCATTGGTGTACAGGGTTAGGTTGTGACATACAATGGCAGGTCGAGGAGTGCGGTGATACTTGGTGGTATGTAGTGACACATGATGCAGAGCAGTGGGCTCTTGGAGCGTTGCCTCCAAAGAGACATATGGACAGGGGCAGTAGGTGTACCATGGGATGCAGCTCACCTAGGATCAATGAGGATCTTGTTGAGCATCTGGAGATGCCACATTTAGCAGAGACAGGGCTACAAGGGTGTTATCAGTAGATCCAAGGCAGAGAGAGTGTCATCTGGAGGATTACTCTTGAGCATTCAGGTAAACTCTTGGACACCCTTTGGGACATACCTACCCATCATCCTCCAGTGTTTCTTATGGTCACAAAGTGTTTGGTTGGTGCCCCTTGACACTCTCCATTTAGGCAGCAGCGCATGGGAGGCTCAACCTAGACAGTTGGATGAGATACCGCGTGTCATGAGCCGAGAGGAGACTCTCTAGTTGAGACACTTGGTAGGTGCATGAGTTGACAGGTCCAAGCTTAGGGATGGCATGGTTGATTGCCAAGGTAGCATATGTTCCACCCTTGGGCTCACATTTGAGGGATGGTGGATGGTAGAATTCGTCTACAGGAGGGTACCCAAACTCCAAGCAGTATCCAGGTGTATCAACAGGAGTTGGGATAGCGGATATCACAACGTGGTCTGGTAGGAGCAGGGTAGGTACGCCTGCGTGGGACAGACTCCTGATACTTGGGGTCCACCCAAGGGATACATACAAGGGTTAGAGATGAGGGCCAGATGGGTTCAAGCAAATAGCAGCACTATGCAACGACATCCCATGGGGAGTGGGACTTGTGAGCTCCTAGTATGGTTGGGGGATCCAGGGGTCTATTGGGCAGGTGGATCACTCCAATTTGTGATGAGCAGGGACAGAGCAGATGGTGATCCAGTCCACCTTGGGTTTGACATGTGGGGGAGCACTGAGACCTCCATTGCATGGCGAGGCAAACTTATCATGTTGTTGCTCAGGGTCATGATCGATAGTGGAGGGGTATATATCAACATCATGGAGATGCCCTGGCCGGATGAACTTTGCCTTCACTATTTTTCGCCATAAGGCCTGAGAAGAGAGGGATACAGTCTACACACGATGGGGGTATCTCATAGTCAGGGTGGCGCAACGACAGCATGGTGGCACCTCTACGAGATTAACAGGGGACCCGAGCATTACAACTCTACACGGCTCAATAACCTCTAGTGAGTTGTATACTACATGGGGAGATCATGTAGATCTTCCATTAGGCTTTAGTGAGTCACTGATGGAGTGGGGGACTTCATTAGTATGGCAGGTTGGCTAGCGGGATGATAGTAGGAGTGGCTCATGTGAGCGAGACGCTATCTCTGTGAGGAATAGGTGGTATCTTTGAGGGTTTACTCTTGGAGTGCATGAGATGGACTACTTGGTAGGAAAACATTATGGGGAGTTGGGCATAGTGCAATATTATCATGATTCCCTACTCACTGATGATGATCAGAGGGCTTCTGCTACTTGTTTCTTGCAGGATGGTGAGTGGAGCAGGGGGAGCTTCATGTTGGACATGATGGTTTGGGATCTAGGTATTGATGGATCCCTTCATATCCGGGGGATGTAGAGGTCACAAATGATTCAGTGGCGCATCTGGGAACCTGGCACAACTTTGTAGTGACGGTGGGGAGAATCAGCTAGAGAGGATGCTTGTTCGGCCATTGCTTGAGGGCAAGAAATTTTTGGCAAGAAGGACTGTAATATCCCCAAATTAGCAGGGTGCTAATTTGGATATTAATTTTGGCAAATCCTAATGTTGGGTGGAAATATTGTGGGTATGGGACCCACATTTAATAATTAGGCCAAATAAAATCTTTTCCTAAAGTCCCTAAGGGAAAATTGAGGCTCTAGTGGTGGGGTCAGGTTGGCCTTAAGTGGAAGCATAGAAGAGCCACAAAAAGGACAACGTGAGATTGGCTAGAGGAAGCTAGCACGTCATTGGCCAAGGAGAGGCAACGCAGGTGTAATTTCCCGTTTCAGGGATATCTCTAAAACACAAGGAAACTCCAACCAGAGATTGACTGGGAGGGAATTTACCAGATATTTCACCTCTGGAAAGAGGGTGAGATCTGGAGGCTATCTGGCCCTCTCCAGACTCTGTCTAAGAGTATGGGAAAAACACACCAAGTGGTATAGTACTGGAATGCTCAAGTAGAAAAATAATAGTAGTGCAAGCATACAATAGCATATATATAGAACACGTAACTGATACTCAAGGAATGCAAAGAGAATGCTGAGCCATTCTATTATACTAAGAAATATACGTGAGTACAATAGGTGATCAGAGTGATGGCACCTAGACTTGCTCAAGGCAAGTGAAGAAATACTCTCAGAATGCTGATGGAATGGCTGCTCTCTGATTTGCGTCATAGCTGCTAGAAAATCTGCCGTGCAGCTGTTACTGCTAGAATAAGATGAGTATCCGGGGCTGCTCCCCTACTCGGAATAAGCTGAAACTCTGGAATCAGCCTCTACTCACCAAACCCAGAAAAGCCCAGAAAGCATTTCTGGAATGACCGACCCCCAAAAATCACCCCCTTGAGGATCTACGCTATCCTCCAAGGCTCTGCGTTGAGGCTGAATGGAAACCACCAAAATACGGCCACAAACTCTGCCAAAATCTTCCCACAGGCAAGGGCTGGCCCCTTGCTCATTCTCCAAGTTCAAACCCTCCGAAAGAAATCCAATCCGGAGCTCCCCAGAAATGGACTGCGTCCTCCCTCTCAGGACTGTACAGTCTATGGATGCACTGCTCCTCTGCAAAAGCCAAACACCAATCCTCTTGCAAAATACTGATGGAACAACCTCACCCGAGTAGGCACTCGAAGTCCCCCGGGGCTGAGGGTGAGATCTCCGAATGGAGACACTCGGTGCACTAAACAGTGCTGCAGACTAGCTAAACAACCAGCGTGCTCAAGAAGTCGAAATGACCAGCTCAATATCATAAACATCGAATGATCAAAATGAGGAGGCTCTCCTCTCTATATAGCGTTAGCCTCTCTCAAACCCTAAGGCTCACCTCCTCCAACGTAGCCTCCCTTTGCCACGTGCTCTATCTTGGCCTGTGCAGTCCCTCCATGTGGTCTATGTGGGCCCCCTCTCTACATGGTCTCTTGGCCCCCTTGGCTCACTTAAGTTACAACGTGTGTCTACTAGGGAGTGCACTTTTTATTTTTGAGTGAGTTATGCCCCCCTCTACTCACTTTTATTTATAATCTAACTACAGAAGGCAAAATTGACCAAAATCGAATATTCCAATTAGCCATTGCTAATTGGGAATATTACAGTCTCCCCTGGCAAAATGTTGCTTGACCCCAAGAAACTGCAGTGATGGATGTTGCAAGATCTTCTACCTCTCCCAAGTGGCATCCTCATCCGGCAAATTCTTCCACCTCACCAAGAACTCCCGGATTGTCCTGTTCCGCAGCTGCCTCTCCCTGGTATCAATAATGGCCTCTGGCTGTAACACCAAATGCCCCTCATCATCTGTTGGTGGTAGCTCCTCTGTCACTGTCACCTGCTTCCCCAATGCCTTATTCAGGCATGATACATGGAAAATGTTATGAATCTTGCTGCCTTGGGGCAGCTCCAATTCATAAGCAACTTGTCCAACCCTGCGTATCACCCTGTATAGCCCATAAAAGCGGGGCTTGAGCTTCGCAGCTCCCTTCTGGTTCAGTTACGACTGTCGGTATGGCTGCAAACATAGGTAGACCAAGTCTCCTACCTCGAACTGTCTCTCCATCCGACCCCTGTCGGCATACAGCTTCTGCTAGTTCTACGCTGTAGCCATGTTATCCTTGAGAGCTCGGAGAATGTCCTGACTCTCTTGGATCCAATCTTTGGCTCTCGGAGCCTTGCTAGCACCAAACATCACATCAACAAAAGATAAAGAATGGTATCCATACAAAGCATAAAACGGAGACATACCGATGGACATGTGATGTTTGTTGTTGTAGCAGTACTCTCCTAGATGCAGCCACTTCAGCAACGCTCTCTGCTGCCCACTAACATAGTTACGCAAGTATCCCTCCAGCCACTTGTTAACTATCTCTGTCTACCCATTTGTCTGTGGGTGGTAGCTGGTGCTCGGTGTCAACTCTGTCCCCACCAGCCGGAAAAGCTCCTGCCAGAATCCGCCCATAAAGCGGTTGTCCCTATCATTGATGATGGTCTTGGGAAGACCATGTAACCTGAAGATCTCTCTGAAGAACAGCTCCGCCACCTGTGCTGCTGAATAATGTGCGGATATAGCGAAAAAGTGTGCGTACTTCGTTAGCCGATCAACGACGACGTATATATAGTCCTTGCCCTGCACCATGGGCAATCCTGTGATGAAATCCATCGAAATGCTCTCCCATTTCCCCTTCGGAATGGGAAGAGGCTGCAACAAACCTATGGGATGGCTCATCTCTCCCTTGTTCCTCTGGAAAACCTCGCACTCCCTGATATGCTGGAGCACGTCCTCCTTGAGGCCCTTCCAAGAGAACCTCTCTCTGATGGTCTGGTAGGTTTTGGTAAACCCCTGATGGCCGAACAATGGTGAGTCATGTGACGCCTGAAGTATCTTCTTCTTGAGCTGGGAGCCCTCAGTCAAGAAGATCCTATCTCTGTAGTAGATGATTTTATCTATCACCCTGTACCTGTCATCTGTCACCTGACCATCCAGAACCTCACAGGAAAATCTGTCCTTGGAGTACTCCACCAAGAGTGTAATATCCCTTTTTGGGGGATATCTCTAAAACACAGCAAACTCTAACTAGAGATGGACTGGGAGGGCGTTTACCAGATATCTCACCTCTGAGAAGAGGGTGAGATCTGGAGGCTACCTGGCCCTTTCCAGACTTTGTCTAAGAGTATGAGGAAAAACACACCAAGTGGTATAGAACTAGAATGCTCGAAGATATAAAAATAACAGTAATGCAGACATACAATAGCATAGATAACATGTATAACAAATGCTCCAGAAATAGAGAGAGAATGCTAAGCCATTTTATTATACTGAGAAAGCCATTTTATTATACTAAGAACATATTTAGCACAATAGGCATTCATGTATATCTCCAGACTTGCTCAAGGCAAGGTGAATAGGGGGCTTCACTTCTCGCAATGTACCAGAAATGGTCGCTTTCTTCGAACCGCATCTGCCATCGGAAATCGCTGTGGTAGTCGATATCAAGCAACAACTGAACATTAGGTCACTTTGATGAATGAGTTGAAACTGAACCATCTCTACTCATCAACCATAAAGAAACCCGTAAATCATATCGAAATGGCCGACCTCAAAATCACCTCTTTGGGAATTATGCTGCTTTCCAGCACAGAGGCTGAATAGGAACAACTGAAATACGGTCTCAAACTCCACCAAAATCCTACCAAAGGCAAAGGTTGATCCTCTGCTCAATCTCCAGGCTCAAAACCCCTGCAAGAAACCCAATCCGGAGCTCCTCCTGAATAGACTGCGTCCTCCCTCTCAATGACTGCGCAGTCTCTGAATGCACAGCTCCGCAACAAGACCCAAACACCAATCCTCCCACAAAATGCTGAAGAAACTCCCTTGCCTGAGCAGGCACTCGAAGTCCCCCAGGGCTAAGGGCGAGATCTCCGATCGGAGACACTAAACGCACTAAACAGTGCTACAGACAGGCTAAACAACCAACGTGCTCAAGAAGTCAAAACGACCAGCTCAATATCATCAACAACGAATGAACAAAATAACGAGGCTCTCCCCTCTATATAGCATGAGCCCCTCTCAACCCTAATGCTCACCTCCTCCAATGTTGCCACGTGCTCCCTCTTGGCCTGCACAGTCCCTCCATGTGTCTACGTGGGCCCCCTCTCTGTGTGGTCTCTTGGCCCCCTCTGCTCACTTAAGTTACAACATTGTGCTACTAGGGAGTGAACTTTTATCTCTAAAGTGATTTATGTCTCCTCTACTCACCTTTTTTTTTATAAATAAACTATAGACGACAAAATTGAGCAAAATTCGAATATTCCAATTAGCCATAGCTAATTAGGAATATTACAAAGAATCGAGCCCTCCAATCTGTATCCAAACTCATGAGAGACAACGTGGCTGGTCTGCGTGAAAGTGCATCAGCTACCACGTTGTTCTTCCCCTTGACATGCTCAATGTCAAAGTCATAAGCTTGGATCTTGCTGATCCACTTCTGCTGCCTCTCCTGTCGCTGTTTCTGCTCCAAAAAGAACCTGAGGCTGTTGTGATCAGTCCTCATCCTGAACTTGTTACCCACCAAGTATTGCCGGAATTTGGTCAATGCATGCATAATGGTCAACATCTCTTTGTCATATATAGGATACAACCGCTCATGAGGAAGGAGCTTTCGACTCTCATAGGCTATAGGGTGGCCTCCTTGCATCAAAACTGCGCTGATCCCCTCTCCCGATGCATCACACTCCAAAACAAAAGGCTGTGTAAAATCTGGCAACGCAAGCACTGGGCAGCTGTTCATAACCTCCTTGAGCCTGTCAAAGGCCCGCTGCATTGTATCTGACCAACTGAATGCCCCCTTCTTCGTAAAATATGTAAGGGGTGCAACAAGCTGAGAGAAACTCTTGACAAACTTCCTGTAATATGTGCGGATGCCAAAAAATCCTCGAAGTTCCGTCACGTTTCTCGGCTCCGGCCAATCTCTGATGGCCCTGATCCTCTCCTCGTGGACCCTCACTCCGTCCACTCCTATGATGTGTCCCAAATACAACATCTCTGTCAATCCAAACTCACACTTGGAGAGCTTAGCATAAAACTGTTGCTCCTCCAAGACATGCAGTACTGCCTCTATATGCTGGAGATGCTCCTCCTGTAAATCAGTATATCATCGAAGAAGACCAACACAAACTTCCTCAGATGACTGCGGAAGATATGGTTCATGCATGATTGGAAAGTAGTTGGGGCATTGGTTAGCCCAAAAGGCATAACCAAGAACTCAAAGTGGCCGTAATGGCACCTGAAGGCGGTCTTGGGAATGTCCTGTTCCCTCACGCGAATTTGGTGGTACCCGGATCTCAAATCGATCTTTGAGAAGAACTGTGCTCCTCTCAACTCATCCATCAGCTCATCTATCCGTGGTATGGGGTACCTGTTCTTCATGGTCTTCTTATTCAGGGCCCTGTAATCAATGCACATTCTTAATGTGCCGTCCTTCTTCTTCACCAACACCACCGAAGAAGCAAAAGGACTGGTGCTAGGCCGAATATGTCCAAGAGCTAGCAACTCCTGGATGGCCCGCTCAATCTCATCCCGATAGGCTTTGGGGTGCTTATAGGGTGTGGTAATAACGGCCTGGATGCCCTGCTCTAGCTCAATAGTGTGCTCAAACCCCCGATCTGGTGGCTGTCTTGATGGTATCTCCCCAAACATCGTATCATATCTGTCAAGGATGGCCTGTATATCCCAATGAACTGTTTGCCCGGTAGTCCCTGCCTCTGATGCCTGCAACTCAACCGCCCACTCTATGTCTTCCTTTCGGAAGTCTGCCTCCATCCGGTGAGCTAAAAAAGTTTGGGGTGGGTAAGTGTGCATCCCACGTATCTTCTCATGCTTCCTGGTCTTCTTATCATTCCACTCCATCTCCAAGGCCTCCCAATCTGTGGTAACCTTCCCCAAAGTAATCAACCACTATACACCCAATACCACATTGGTATCTCGTATGTTGACCACGAAAAAGTGGTCGGTCATTGTGTAGGTACCCATCGTCACAGCCAGCTCTAGAACATACCTGACACACTGCATCGTCTGATCTCCTGGGACCAACACTGAAAATCCATCGAAGCTCTCCGTCGGTATGCCTCTCTGCTCAACCATCTGTGCATCGATGAAATTGTGGGTTGCCCCACTGTCTACGAGAACTGAAATTCGCTGCCCCCGCACTGCCCCCCGGACATGCAGCGCAAATACTTGGGTACTCTTTGCAATGCTGCAAGGGTCCCCCCTGTGGGTGCAAAAGCTACACCTCCTGCTCCTGGAGGTGGAGGTGGCAAGTGGTCCTGCGCTGTCTGACTGTCTCCCGCCTCTCCATCCTCATACTCATCCTCTTCCCAGCTACTCTCGGAGAAGACCTTGATAAAATGTGCTTTGCCGGAAGCACATCTGTGTCCTGGTGCCCACGGCTCCTGACAGGTGAAGCACAACCTCTTCTTCTTCAACTCCCTCCTGGCATCATCATCTAGCTGTACCCTACCCTGATTCCCCTTCGAAGGCGGAATCCTCACATCCTTCCCCTTTGGTTGGAAAGCCTGTCTCCGGGGGTAAGGTGTGCTGGTCCTGGGTAAGGCATCCTGCAAATCCCAGGTCCTGCCAATGGCATCCTGGAGTGTGGCTGGTCTAGTGGATCTGACTAGACCCCGAAGTGGCTTTGCTAACCCCTCATCAAACATGTAGATCATCCGTGCTGCGGATAGATCTGGCACCATCACCGAAATCCTCAAGAAATCTGAAATATACATGTCCGGACTCCCGGTCTGTTTGAGCCTCGTCAGCTCAACGAAGTGCTCCTCCGGATCCCTCCGGTCAAACCTCTCTATCAGTCTCCGAGTGAACTCGGCATATGTAGTCACTGTCGAATGCCCGAGTGTCACCATCCCATGGAACCACCAATCCTGGGCCTCACCATCCAAATGCAACGTAGCGACCTTGATGGCCTCTGTCTCTGCCATCTGGTTGAGCTGGAAATATATCTCCAGCTTCTCCACCCAAGACTTCGCCGAACTGTTTGATGAACCATCAAACGTAGGCAAATGGAATTGGCTTGCTGTACGCTGGGTGTCTCCATCATGATAATGCCGGTGCCCTCTGTGATGGTCGCGGGGTCTGCTGTCCCGTTGGAGCTGAACAAAGTCTCTGAATGAAAGGGCATCCCTGAACTCTTGCCCATATTCCTGGTACTCAGAAAAGTAATCACCTATGTGGCAAGGTTCCGACTCCGGCTGTGCTCCTGCCCCTGTGTCTGCACCTAGAAAAGTGGGCATAGTGGAACGTGTAGGTGCATGTGATGCCATATGCTGGATAGCATCACGTTGAGTGGCAATACGCTCCGGCAAATGGTGGGATGTACCTCATCCCTCGCCAATCTTGAAACCCCTTGGGGTTTCATGCTGTCTAGCCTCCACAGCGGTGAATCTCTGCCCCATCACCTCGATTTGCCTCACCAGATCCTGTACTGATTTGAGGAGTGCTTCCCCAAACTATTTTGCATCACTATCATCTGCCATCGGCTCTCCCTGCTCTGCGTCTACCACAAGCCCCTCCTGTTCTGCGTCTATCACAGGCTCCTCCTGTTCTGTGTCCACCACCCGAACACATTCCCCCTCTCCATAGGTGTTCTCCAACCTACACTCAATATCTCTGTACTTCCTATCTCTGTAGCAGATGTAGGGCTTCTCCCCCCAGTGTCATAGACAACTAGCTCCACAGGCTGAGCCAGATCTATGCTCTGACACCACTGTAATATCTCGTTTCAGGGATATCTCTGAAACACAAGCAAACTCCAACTAGAGATGGACTGGGAGGGCATTTACCAGATATTTCACCTCTGAAAAGAGGGTGAGATATGGAGGCTATTTGGCCCTTTCCAGACTCTGTCTAAGAGTATGGGAAAAACACACCAAGTGGTATAGTACTAGAATGCTCAAGTAGAAAAATAACAGTAGTGCAAGCATACAATAGCATATATATAGAACACGTAACTGATACTCAAGAAATGCAAAGAGAATGCTGAGCCATTTTATTATACTGAGAAATATACGTGAGTAATAGGTGATTAGAGTGATGGCACCTAGACTTGCTCAAGGCAAGTGAAGAAATACTCTCAGAATGTTGATGGAATGGATGCTCTCTGATCTGCGTCCTAGCTGCTGGAAAATCTGCCGTGTAGCTGCTACTGCTGGAACAAGATGAGTATCTGGGGCTGCTCCCCTACTCGGAATAAGCTGAAACTCTGGAATCAACCTCTACTCACCAAACCCAGAAAAGCCCAGAAAGCATTTCTGGAATGACCGACCCCAAAAAATCACCCCTTTGAGGATCTACGCTATCCTCCAAGGCTCTGCGCTGAGGCTGAATGGAAACCACCAAAATACTGCCACAAACTTTGCCAAAATCCTCCCACGGGCAAGGGCTGGCCCCTTGCTCAATCTCCAAGCTTAAGCCCTCCGAAAGAAATCCAATCCGAAGCTCCCCAGAAATGGACTGCGTCCTCCCTCTTAGGACTGCGCAGTCTATGGATGCACTGCTCCTCTGCAAAAGCCAAACACCAATCCTCCTGCAAAATACTGATGTTTAATATTCCGAATAGGAAATAGACAACAATACACAGCAATACAAGAATACAACTATATAGGGAAAATGCCGGAAATAGAATATAAAGCAAGTACACGTAAAATGCCAGGAATGCTAAGCCATTTTATTAATCTGAGAATATAAATGGGTACAATGGATAATCAGAATAAGAGCACCTATCCTTGCACAAGGCAAGTGAAGAACCTACGAGAAGCAGTTGGAGTTCTGAAAGCTGGTCAGCTGTGGAAGAAAGCTGCCAAGATGCTTCTTCTTTGTAGATGACTGGAACTAAGTGATCCATGGTAATGAATAGTGTCCATGCAGATCCACTGTACTCAACACTCTGGACAAAACCCAGAAACCATGAAAAAAATGGACCACCTCCGAAAACCACCCCAGAAGCCCTCCTCAAGGAAAAACGATGTCCCTCCAGGCCCAGCGCAGATGCCAAATGAAATATGCTGAGAAAAAGCCACAAATCCCTCCGGAAACTCTCCAAATGATAGAGACTAAACCTCCACGCGAATAACATGAATCTCTGTGAAATCCCCACAGCTACATGGTGACTCCAACTCCAGCTTCGTCCTCCTCCAAGGCTATATGAGTCACCCAATGAAGCTCAGCTCCTCAGCAAAACACCCAACCAAATCACCTGCTAAAGACTGAAGAAATACCTTGCCCGAGCAGGCACTCGAAGTCTCCCGGGGCTAAGGGTGAGATCTCCGACCGGAGACACTCAATCGCACTAAACAGTGCTGTAGACAGGCTAAACAGCCAGCGTGCTCAAGAAGACCAAAGTCTAGCTCAAATATCATCAACAT
>JAXQQM020090947.1:0-36695 GCA_034641835.2 Pinus albicaulis
GATGCAAGAGCATTAGCTCCGGAAAATACCTTGTATTTTATTTAAACTAGGGGGTTTCATGTTTTTGAGAAATTATTAATTTCATGTAAATATTAATATTATTTTTGAGTGATTAATTATATTTTTAATTAATTATTTGTGAGAATTTGTAAATGTTTCCAAACAACTGGAAAACATGAGAGGAATTAGATGAGAGATATCTAAGAGATAATTAGGAAACCTAAGATAGATTTAGTTGCAAGGTTTTAGGGATAAAGATCTAGACTTTAGGGGTGTTGAGATATTAAAGGGATTGAACTCAAATTAGATTATTTTAAATTTGTATAAATTGATATGCCTCAAAGGAAAAATAAGGTAGGAAGAATAGAGAGTGTGGGTTGGACAACAAGTTTGCAAGCCTACGGGCTTTTGTAAAAAGGGCCATCGATTTGAAAATCTGGCCATGAACTAAGAGGTTTTTGGAATTGATTACATTTGGTTTTATTGATGAAGAATTTGTTTGAAATTCTGTGTGAGATATGTATAAATATTCTTGGTTAATTTCTGTTGAAAGAATGTTTGGATTTTTGTTAAAGAAGCATATGAGGAGAAAATCGATTTCAGTCAAATCGATTCATGCTTGAACTGAATTGAATCTGTAGTTAACGTAGGGCAAAGGGATCGACCATCCTGGAAGTGGATTGAATTGAAGTTCAGTTTAATTTGATATTTCATATTGGCTTTGAAGAAGTCGATTTCACTGTTGCATAGTGTATGTTTGAATTGCAGATTATATACAACGTTAATGGAATGCATATAGTGGTGATTGCACAGTTTGAAAACGTTAAATGGAACGATGTTCATGAGGATTGATAATTAAAATGACACAAGTTGAAATTTGGATTAATATCCGTTAAATTGTATTGATAACTACATGCTACAGGTTGAAACACACAGGATGATACGACTCTGAAGGCATAGTTGATGTTGGAAGCTGTCGAATGCCGGACGCAGAGAATTGGGTCAAATGCATGGTGGAAACACAATTAAAACGGTGGAAATTTGCGCATAAAAAGCAGTGGAACTTTGGCAATTAGTAACAGTCATAGCCTCTTCAAAATCGTGAAGGTTTTTGACCTCTAAATAAGTGAACAATTTCTGTTTTAAAATTCATTCAATCTTTGAATTGCGTCCCATGGGATAATAGAGAAGAAATGTGGTGCAGAGTTATCCCTGCAAACCCCGAATCCTTCTTCTTTCGTGCATATAAAGATGCATATCCAAAATTCATGATCTAATATCTAAAATCCTGGAAATTTTACAGAAATCATACTCGGAAGCTCTGTCATTAAAACGAATCTGAATTAATAAGTTTTCCAACTTATCACTCTGCTTGGTTAATACCCACATCTCAACTTCCGACTATGGTAATTTTCTCAGTCATCTTCCTTCGGACACAGCAATAGCAATGGATTTTAATAAACCCACAATAGCCTTTTCTCTTCCCTTGTTCCTATCGAAACTGAAACTCTTTGTACCGACTAAAAAAATTACTCTTTGATCTTTCACTTTCCAATACACCTTTTATATCAATTCAAAACATACATTAAATACCTTTATAAATAGAAGTCTGTGTGTATTTGCGCGCTCCGATCAGGCTGATCTGACGGGTTAAACTAATTCGCAATTCGGCAATTGTAAAGTCCTTTCGACATTCAACACAGTTCTGATGCAATGCATTCTCCAGAGCTGATGCGATTGAATCGGAAATTGCTATATGCATTACACTTCCACCTTTGAAATTCTTCAAAGTTTCAATTGCAATTTCATTGAACGAATCGCTTCTAATTCAATGTCACTTTCGTAGCTTTAATGATATCTCCCGAATTTATCTATCAACCTTTTCATAACATTTACATCCGTCCCATAGTGATATGGAAGGCCTCTCCATTAAGACTCGATTTCTTCTGCTTCGTTGATCACAAAGATCCAATGGATCCTGTGCATCAACACCTTATCCGCTTCTCAACACTGCAAATCGATCTTCACAACACAAAGTCCAACTTTATGTTGACCATCACAAGGACATCGATCTCTATATAGATCGATTTGTTCCATTGCCAAACACAGCAACAATCGATCCAAATTTTAATCGATTACTACCACAAATACCCAACATTCATCGGTGTTCTAACATTCAACCAACAGCAGCCATTCACAAAATCCGATTATGCAATGAAACTCCTCCGATCTGATCTAATCGTTGATCGTAGATCGCCGGACCCAACACCACTTAGATTCCATTCCCGCCTCCATGGTTCCGATACGAAATCCGCATCCGATGCAAATTCAACTCGCTCTATAAACCTTCGCATCCGCTTCGTGATATTAATTGAGATCACCAAGCCGAATGTTTAGCGCTTACATTCCACAAGTGTTGCCATATTTTCTTCCGGACCCGATTCACAATACACTGACTAATATAAATTTGAAATCCGTTTAAAAAGGTTCCAACAGCAAATTACGCCACTTCTCTGTGTTAACTAAATTTCCAGCTTATTAGTTTCGACAGTGCCCAAATTGCATCGATCACGGGAATTCTTGCAGTTTTAACACAAAAAAATACACAGGCTATCACGAATTCAAGCAATTACACATCAACCATAATTCAACTTCGTGGCGCATCACAAAAAGAGTCACACAAATTTTATTCATAATACACATAAAAAAACAGAGTTTTCCCTTGGCTATTTTCCACAAGGAAGAAATCTCTGTTACAAAGAAATACAATCCTCACTCCAAATCTGAGATTTTGCTCCACACCAAGACACACACTAATGCTACTCAAAAACTACTCTAATCCTCTCGCTTCTAAACAAAACCTATTCTAATCTTCTTCGCTCTCCTCTCCCTGAATTATACAAGAAGACACAATTTATACAAATAAATGGTTTCTTGAACCAATTCTGATTCTGAACCAGAAATCTCTCTACCTCACCTAAAAAATCTCTTCAATCCCACTCTTTTCTAAACTAACACTAAATAAAGCTTTTAAAATCTCTCATACTCTATTCTAGCCAAATAAATCCAACTATTTGGCCTGATCTCCATACAAGGAGGATCACTCAGCCACCTATACCCTTTCCTCAATAAATAAACACTCTCACATATTTAAACAAATAATTTAATTAAATTATTTTCTTTCAGCCCCTTGTTAGTCACAACATGTGACCATACTATCACATTGCTGACTAGCCTGAATGCTCCTGCATCAGACTCTCAAAGTTGAAAGTTTCCATGACCTCCTGGTCATGTGTTTCTTCTGCTATCCATCCAGTATCCCAAACTTTACTTTGTAACTGGTCATCACTTTCATTATGCTGCTGATTCAATTCTTCTGCCACTGTCACTTCTGTTCCTTCAGATTTCCAAATCTTAATTTGCTGTTGTCCTCTGTTCTTGCTGATACAAATTCCTGTGGTCAATTTCTCCTTCTTGTTGTCCCTCTTCTCATATGATTTCATCTTCCACAATTTCTCAATATCCTTCTTATCATTTGTCTCTAACTGAACTCCACTGACATCTGTCTGCTGTACATTTTCCTTTTCCATACTTTCCTCTGCATTATACGGTGTTTCTTGTTCTAACACAAGATTATCATTCAACAGTTCAATGGCTAGTATTTCTTGGAGCATATCATTGTGAAGTATCTTTTCATTCTCTATACTTATACCATTGCAACAAAATGATGTTATATTATCTTCTCCTTCAACAGGAACAAAATTCTGGTATTCTAGAGCTTCTTCATGGTTTACAGATTCAATAAAATAATTCACTTTAGAATCATGGAATTTCTAAACTCCTGCATCTATCAACATCATCATGCATTCTTCCACAGTTTCCATAATATTTTCATTTTGGTTTTCTATTGAAAATACTTCATTATAATTATCATCACAAATTTTCATTTGTTTATCTTCAGCTCCTTTAATCATGACAATTTCCCTGTCAATACCATCATTCTCAAAATTATTAAATACATGCTCAAAATATCTTTCTGTTTCAACCATTTCTTCCAGTAATCTCACTTCTTCATCAACATGCATAAGCACATTGTCCAATCGCTGTTCCTCACCTGTCAAACCTGAAAACATACACAACATGTCAGTTTCAAAAATGTAAGGCTCTTCATTCGAGGCCTCAATGATCAACTTCTCATGCTCCTCTGAACTATTCTGATATTTCACTAAATTATTGAGAAATTCTTCCTCAACATCTATGATTTCTTCCTCATCAAAGAAAACTTCTAGGACTGCAACTTCATGACTATACTTGGAAAATTCATCATAAGTTTGTAGAATACCTTCCTGTTCTATACAATTTCTTCCAATACTCAGTTTGTCCAAATAAGACAATAATGCCTCTTCCTCTTCTCTGATAAGACTTTGATCTTTCAAAGATTTCCTTGGCTTACCTTCTTCAGCTTAGTTCTTGGTGTCAGTTTTCCTTCTCTTCACTTCATAAATCTGCAATGCATTTGTTTGCTTTCCTGTTTCCATTTCCCATTGGTCTTCTTTCCATGCTAAAATTCCTTCAAATATAATCCAATAAGTTTCCACTAAAATAAGACATAACCATTCAACCATACCTTTTAATTTCCTCCACCAATTGAAGTCTTGAAAGTCCTTGTGCATCTCCTTTCTTGCTTGTCTTGCCTTTGCTCCTTTCACTTTTTCATACACAGGTTCAAATTATTTAGGCTGCATACCTGCAATTTTACATTCACAAAAATAATTAATCCCAAAAATATGAGATCCTCTTGTCTGTACGGATGATGTCAACACATTCCTCACATTCTGATATGCATAGATCAGTTCTTCTCTACTGTCATCACTGTCTTCGTCCCCAAGGAGAGATCCTTTCTCTGGTTCACATATGTATTCTATTTCTTCATTCTCAGTTGTTCGAAGTAATAATTTCTTAGCAAACAATTCTCTGACAGGCCATTTAACTCTTCTTCCCACATAAAATCCTTGTTTCCATTTTTCTCTAATTCCTTTCAATACCAGCTTCTCCAAATGACTGAGTTCTGCCTTCATCTCAGCCAACTCTATGTCCCTTTCTTCTTTACTCATTCCTTTGATTCCAACTGCTTCAGCATTCTTTTCCCTATGTCTGTGACTTTCCTTTGTACCCCTGTCATGACCATCAATAGTCAATTCATTTCCTTCCTCTGGTGAAACTTCCTTCTTCACTAGTGAGCTGCAACTAACTTTTTCCATTTCGCCTATAACAAGTCTCCTTCATGCCTCACCAAACTTTCCTGAGTTTAGCCTTTTGGCACTTCTTGGTTCTTTCCTCGAACCTTTCACTGACTAACAATTCTACCCAGCACTCTTCTTGTTGAAATTGTTATCTCCTATCCACAATCACAATTGTGGAGCTGCCTCATCAACTTCTACCCAACCTCAGTTGAAAGTTGTTCTCATCTCCTCTTGAAATACTCCTTGCTTTAGGCTCTGCATCTTCAATTTCTCACTACCTTCTTCATTCAGTAAATTTGTTTATTGCCGGGTATTGTCACTTTTACACATCTGAGAATTCTTCTTGCTCTATCTTCTTTACATAGCTCATATGCTATGATGCTGGTACATCTCATTCCACCTTTCAGCAAATCCACTACTTCCACTGACCTGCACAATCTTATCTCAAGACATATCAAAGTATCTTTCAAACCTGCAATATTTCCTTCAAGGATGTCTTTAAACTAACTCCCATTCCATCAGTCAAAAGACTCGTCTGTTCACTATTTCATTTAGACATTCAAATACATCTCTGCAAAATTATCAACTCAAACATTCTTACCAGACCTTCTCGACAATCTCTGCTTCTCCATTCTGATCTCAACGCAAACTGTGGACTCAATCTTATAATTCAGTTCATCATAGACGCACGTATCATCACAGAACTCTACTCCTGCGTATTTCCCAAATCTAACGCAAACTATTACTTCTGTGTGCGCTCTTCATAGTGATCAATATACATCCGCTCGGTCAATATCCATGCATCGACCTTTGGCTTCACAGTCATCCTCGTTGGACGCTTTCTGCAAATCTTCACAACAGGTATCTTCCTGCTCTGATACCAAAACTGGTGCAGAGTTATCCCTGCAAACCCCGAATCCTTCTTATTTCGTGCATATAAAGATGCATATCCAAAATTCATGATCTAATATCTAAAATCCTGGAAATTTTACAGAAATCATACTCGGAAGCTCTGTCATTAAAACGAATCTGAATTAATAAGTTTTTCAACTTATCACTCTACTTGGTTAATATCCACATCTCAAAACCCGACTATGGTAATTTTCTCAGTCACCTTCCTTCGGACACAGCGATAGCAAAGGATTTTAATAAACCCACAATAGCCTTTTCTATTCCCTGGTTCCTATCGAAACTGAAAAATACTCTTTGATCTTTCACTTTCCAATACACTTTTTATATCAATTCAAAACAGTCATTAAATACCTTTATAAACAGAAGTCTGTGTGTATTTGCGCGCTCCGATCAGGCCGATCTGACAGGTTAAACCAATTCACAATTCGGCAATTGTAAAGTCCTCTCGACATTCAACACAGGTTTCAAAAATGCATTCTCCAGAGCCGATACGATTGAATCAGAAATTGCTAATCGCGATTACAATTGTGCTCCCACCTTTGAATTCTTCAAAGTTTCAATTGCAATTTCAGTTGGAAATCGGAAATCGCTTCTAATTCAATGTCACTTTCTGTAGCTTTAATGATATCTCCCGGACCCGATTCATATCAAACCTTTTCATAACATTTCACATCCTGTCCCATAGTGATATGGAACGCCTCTTTCATTTCGACTCGATTTCTTCTGCTTCGTTGATCACAAAGATCCAACGGATCCTGTGCATCAATACCTTATCTGCTTCTCAACACTGCAAATCGATCTTCACAACAGAAAGTCCAACTTCATGTCGACCATCACAAAGAAATCGATCTCTAGATAGATCGATTTGTCCCATTACCAAACACAGCAACAACCGATCCAAATTTTAATCGATTACTACCGCAAATACTCAACATTCATCGGTGTTCTAACATTCAACCAACAGCAGCCATTCACAAATTCCGATTCAATGCAAATATGAAACTCTTCCGATCTGATCTAATCAGTGATCAGAGATCGCTGGACCCAACACCAATCGGTAGATTCCACTTTTAGCGCTCCAAGGTTCCGATACGAAATCCAGATCCGATGCAAATTCAACTCAGTCTATAAACCTTCGCATCCGCTTCTGTGATATTAATTGGAGATCACCAGTCGGAATGTTTAGCAGTTACATTCCACAAGTGTTGCCATATTTTCTCTAGACCCAATTCACAATACACTAACTAATATAACTTTGGAATTCATTTAAAAAGATTCCAACAGGCAAACTATGCCACTTCTCTGTATTAACTAATTTTCCGGCTTATTAGTTTCGATAAAGACTCCAAATTGCATTGATCACGAAATTCTTGCAGTTGTAACATAAACACATACACAGGCTATCACAAATTCAAGTAATTACACATCAACCATGCAGCAACTCGTAGCCGCATCACAACAAGAACTCACACAAAGAGTGACACGAATTTTATTCATAATATACAAAAATGTAGTTCGCCCTTGGCTATTTTTCACACAAAGGAGTGAAATCTCTCGTTATAAAGAAACACAATCCTCACTCCTAACATGAGCTTTCGCTCCACACCAAGACATACACTAACACCTCTCGCTTTCTACATAAAACCTATTCTAATATTCTTCTTCTTTTTCCCTTGAATTATACAAGAAGACTCCATTTATACAATTAAATGGTTTCATGAACCAAATTTGATTCTCCATACTGCAAATCTCTCAACCTCTCCTAAAAAATCTCTTCAAATCCACTCTTTTCTACACTAATGCTAAATCAAACTTTTAAATTTCCTCATACTCTATTCTAGCAAAATAAATCTAACTGTTTGGCCTGATCTCCACACAAGGAGGATCACTCAACCACCTATACCCTTTCCTCAATAAATAAACACTCTCACATATTTAAACAAATAATTAAATTAAATTATTTTCTTTAAGCCCCTTGCTAGTCACAACATGTGACCATACTATCACATTTTTTGACTAGCCTGAATGCTCCTGCATCAAGATTGCACAAATAGTCTCAAGACCACATCCAGATGTTCAACATTTAAGTTCTCTGCAAAAGAGAAGAAGGTCTCAAGATGTTTCGAGCATCAATTTCATTTTCTCCATTAAATCTCGGCAGAATCTTCAAGTAATCCTGTGGCATATCATTCAGCACTTGAGGTAAGGCCAGTGGAGCATATTTGTTCAAAAGAAATGCAGGAACATTGGCCATTGGAGGAGGTGGGGGTCAGGCAAAGAATTTGATGTACAAATGGAGTAAGAGGAGGAGGTGGGAGTGGAGTATGGATAACAACAGGAATATACTGCACAGAAGCCTGAGGTGTAGATGGAAACAATTCACGATTAATAGGGGCTACTACTGTAACTTCTTTAACTTCCTCAGCCTCAGGGGTAGGATGAAAGTTTTCTTTAGTTCTAGCACTTCCCCGGGGTGGGCTATCTGAGTAATATTCAGGATTTTCCTCAGTGAAGTCGGGATTTTCTACTTGGATTTCTTTAGAAGAAGAGGATGGATAATCTTCTACATAATATTCAGGGATCTTAGCACGGACTGATCTCTTTTCTTTCCAACATCTTCTATGTATAATCTTTTCAGGGTCAGATACTGAAGGTGTCTTTGACTGTGATGTATCTGACCTCAGATGTGGCTTACGAGGAGCCAAGACTACCAATAGATTTATCAACAAACAACAGTGGAGTCGCCAAGGTAAGAGATATACAACTCTTCAACTCTCTGTGCTCACCTGATTAGAGAGTGAATATGATTTGTCAAGGCCCGGGTATAATGATTTTCTTAAATTCGGTCCCCGGCAACGGCGCCAGAAAGATGTTGTCGACAATTGTTGTCACTCCTAGAGATAGCCTAGAGTTTCCATAGACCAGTGCCTAGGACATCTTATCATAGCAAGGAGCACATAATATAACTTGGGTGTCAATCCAAAAGGCTCTCCTGCTATCTCTTGTAAAACAAGGAAATGAATTTAAATGGGACCAGAACTTACAGAAACTGCCACAGAGAGAGTAATATTGCAGAGACAAAATGCAAAGCTCCAACACAAAAGCATCAGACAGTTAAGAGACAATTTACTGTAAAGAGGGCCGATTCAAATAATATGCCACAGAAATTAAATATCAGAAGGTGTATGCAGGGAAAGAAACATAAGAGGATATTAGTTAACTTTGGTTTGATACCCAGATACACAACAGAACCATGCATGGGCTTATCAATCTAAGAATCCATACATGACAATGGCGTTTTAAAAGCACCCTCCCAAAGCAACTAATATAGCAGAAAGATGGATGAAATGAACATGAAACAGTATATGATGCCTGAGCCATATTTAAAGCGCTTGACTAATCCAAGTATGGGCATCAACTAGGATGAATCCTTACCTAAAATCAGTGAGCCACTCGCATTCCAGTACATGATACAAGAAGATATATGAAATGAAATGTTGTATTAATCACATAAGAGAAGGTTACATATTGTGAAATACCAAAGACCAGAATCCTCATTACAGATAGAACTCCTCCTCACTGAGACCCTACGGGCTCTGAGCCTTCATACAGAAGCTTTACAAAATGTATACAAACGTGCCTTTCACTGCACAATTTTATGATACATGTCTGGAACCCTCCCAATGTCTTTCTTCCTTCCCTTTATAGAGGAGAAAAAAGAAAAACTAATAAAAGAAGTAGGTGAAAACAATTAATTATTTCATTGAAACAAACTGGTGAAAAAGTGCCCGCCCAAACTGTTTGACGGCGTAAGAACGCTGTAAGTACTCTGTGGCTGCTCCATGAAATAAATGTAGTAGGTGCAAATATCTTTAGGGGTAAGGTATGAAGAATAAAATACGTAACATTCTGTACTTTCCTGAAGAGAATTTGGCTGAAATAAACCCTGAGGACGTTGTTTTCTGTGAAAAGATCTTTCTAGTAATCTGCAGGGTCTTCGATTTGGTACTTTGCCTCCAAAAGGGTATGTAAGAGCCCCAAAGTCCTTAAATACGTTTCTTGAATCCCTCGCTCTTCACTGATATTTTCTATCTGCGCCATTAATTCTTCATCTGCTCAATCTGTGCATTTGAATGACCTTGGAGGGTTTGATAGATTTAAACCCTGGCTTTTTAATGGATGTCATTTCAGCATATCTTCCCGGATCCTTGCTCCCTAATTCTGCATTTGATAATTGGTCCTCTGGAGCATACTCGGCTTCTGTGGTGGTGGACGTGAATTCTGATGGTTCTCCATCACCATAAACCTGCAAAACCCACAAAATGGTTAAAGAAAATCAGGCACCAGGGTAATGAATGAGGCAGTGACCACGGAATGGTGATATGGACTGAGTGAAACGATGAGGAGAAGCAGGGTGATGGAGGAATGAAGGGTGGCAACGAAAAACACAGTGGGACAACGCTATGTGGAAGAGGCGGAAACAGACAACATAGGCACGTAAACGATGCATGGAAATGGTGGAGGTGAATGCAAATGACACGTGGGCGTACGAGAGACTATACGGAAGGGGTGACGTGGAGGTGGACTCGGTCAAACGACGGGGTGCGCGACGCTCTCGTCATACGATCAAAGCGAGATCAATGGTTAACATTGTGTCAGGCGGTGATGAGTTGGTGGGCCACGGGTGATGTAGACGGGAGTTAAAAGCTGCACAACTTTGAAGGATAATCGCTGCTGGATTGAGCGCCCAAGATCGGACGATGCACATAAATTTCGCTGCACGTCCACAACTGAAGGATAATGCGCGAAATGGGGGCGGTTTTGGAACAGTGGCTGAGACACGCGTCACACGATTAATGGAATCGCTGCGCTTTGCGGAAAACCGCCAGCCCTTCAAAAGTGGTGCGGGGAAAACTGGCCGGTTTTCAAGGGTAAGGCATGGCGGGGACCACTGCTCAGGGAAAGATCGTGGACCGTCAATCTGTGGTATGATTGGATGACGCACAATGCACCCGATGGCCGTGTATGATAAGCACTTTGGGTTTGGCGCATGGTCACGAGGCTGGGTTGCGTGGAATGGAAAATCAGAGGGGCTAGGGCCAGGTGGGCTGAATCTAGCGTGCTTCTTAGGTGCGGTCTTTCGTACCCGAGCGCCGTAATTTGAAGGTAAAAACAACATTTATAAGTGCAAAACGAGCTCCTCGTGTTCCGATAGGAAATCATGGAAGGTTCGTGAGGGACATGTGAAGCCAAAAATTTAAATGGGGGGCCGACATGGGGATAAATAACCAATGACTTTAAAATTAATGTACCATCATACATCCAATTACATCAAAATAGAAATCAACATATACACTGAAATCAATACATCTAATGCAAGAAATCAAATAAGATTAACAAACAACATCTACACTGAAATCAATGCATATAATGCAAGTAACCAAATAGGATTAGAAATCAACATCTAAACTCAAATCAATGCATCTAGTGCAAGTAAGAAAATAGGATTAGAAACCAACATCTACACTGAAATCAATGCATCTAGTGCAAGCAATCAAATAGGATTAGAAATCACCATGTATACTAAAATCAATGCATTTAGTGCAAACAATGAAATAGTATTAGAAATCATATACATTTAAATCAATGCATCTAGTGCAAGAAATCAAATATAATTAGAAAACAACATCTATATTGAAATTAATGCATCTAGTGCAGGAAATCAAATACGATTAGAAATCACCATCTACGCTTAAAACAATGCATTTAGTGAGAGCAATGAAATAGGATTAGAAATCATCTACATTGAAATCAATGCATCTAGTGCAAGTAATCAAATATCATTAGGAATAAACATTTACACTAAAATAAATGCATCTAGTGCAAGCAATCAAAAAGGATTAGAAATCACCATTTACACTGAAATAAAAGCATCTATTGCAAGAAACATTCTTCCCTATCTACCCCCTCTATCTATATCTATATCTCTCCATTTTCTCTTTATCTCACTCCACCCAACACACACACTCTCTCACTCCATATCTATCAATCTCATTGTCCCTCCCTCCTTGTCTCGATCCATCTCTTCTTTCTCTTCATCTTCCATTTATATCTCCAACTCCCTTTGTCTCTCTATATCAACCCCAAAGCATATACTCTCTTTCTCCAATATATCTATCTATCATTCCCTCCTCTTACCCCCCCCGCCCCTCCCTCTCTCTCTTCCCCTTCCTTCCTTCTTCCCTCCTGCTATCCTCTCTCCCTCTCTCTCCATATTCCTTATCATTCTCTCTCTCTCTCTCTCTCTCTCTCTCTCTCTCTCTTCACCTTTCACTCTCTATTTCTTTATTCTTACCTCCCTCTCTCTCCCGCTCCATCTCTATCTCTCTTTCCCTACCATTCTTCACTCTTTCTCTTCCTTTATCTCCCTCCTCTCTCCCTCTCTCTCTGTATCTTCACCTTCCAACTTTGTTACTGTATGCTTCTCTCTCTCCTTCTCTCCCCACTTCTCTCCATATCTCCTTGTTTGTCTCTTTATCTCACCCCCAAACATACACATTCTCTCTCCATCTCTCCCTTGTCAATCCCTATCTCCCTCCACTACTCGCTCTCTCCACTACTCACTCTCTATGTCATTATTCTTCCTCATCTCACTCCCCATAATTCATCTCTCTATCCCTCCCTCTCTCCCCTCCAATTCCATCTCTCTATCCCTTCCCTCTCTCTCCCTCCCCGTCTCACCCCCCTCTTTTTCCATTCTCTCTCTCTCTCTCTCCCTCTCTTTTACACCAATCCTCTATCTTCCCCCATCACGTTATCTCTCTCTCCATATATGTTACTATATCCCTCCCTTTATCCTTCTTTCCCCTTCTCTCCCCCCTTGTCTTCATCAGTAATTTTATGTCTCTTTATCTCACCCCTAAACTTAGACACTCTCTCTCCATCTCTCCATTGTCATTCCCTCTTTCTATACTTCTCACTCTCTATGTCTTTCTTCTTCCCAACCTCTCTGCCCCAACAACTCCTTCTCTTTATCCCTCCCTCTCTCTCCTTCGCTCATCCTTTCTCCCTCTCCCTTTCTCTCCTATCTCCCTCTTCATCCCCCCTTATTTGTCTCTCTATCTCTCTCCACCCTCCAAAACTCCCTCCTTATCTCTCTCCCACCTCCATCTTTATGTCTCCCTCTTCCTCTCTTACCCTTCTCTACCTCTCTCACTCCTCTCCCTCTCTCTCTTCATTCCTCCTCTCCCCTCTCCTTCAGTTTATCTCGATCTCTCCCTTGTCACTCCCCCTATTTCTCCACCTCTATCATATGTCTTTATTATTCCCTCCCATATATATATAGAGTTAATATATATATATCATGATAAATTAATATATATTATAATATAATAAATTAAATATTGTATTAACCTAAAGCTATTAAATTTAATAATATTAATATTGTAGTATTTTAATATGAATATTATATTTAATAATAATAATAATAATATTAATATTTTAGTATTAATGTTAGGGTTCATAATTTTTTTTTCCTGGTATTAATAATAATTTGGTGGATGGTATTTGACCCATAGGGTTGGTATATAATTAGATGCTGATTTCTAATCTTATGAGATATATTTTTATTTATTTAACATACCTTTTTTAAAAATATGTTATTTTTCCCATGGTATTTAACCGTTGGTATTAATAATAATTTTTCCATTTCTATTTGGCCCATAGGCTTCACCTAAATAAAACCTCTTTTTTGAATTTTGTAAATATAAAAAGGTTTATGGAGTAAATATAAAAAGAGGTTTTACTTATTTACCATACCTCTAGTTTATTTATATTTTAATTTATTTACCATACTTATTGAGTAAGTATAAAATGAAGTCTTATTTATTTACCATACTTCTTGACTAAGTATAAAAAGAAGTTTTATTTATTTACCATACCTTTGGTTTATTTATATTTATATTTATTAATCATATCTCTTTTTTAAGTGTTCCTAAATAAATTTATATTGTCAAATATTATTTTAAATTAGTTTTTAATTGTTTATTTATATGGTTATGTAAGTCATTGTTTAAGCACATTATTTAGATTTTTATTCCGGCTTCCGACATACTTACACGGTTCAGACTGGTTGTAGAATGGACCTGTCGGCGCAATAAATTCCCCAATTGGCCTCGACCACAATTATCACCTTAGACCTAGAAAAAGCAAGGCAAGTATGTACGATGGAAAGGAGTCTTTAATATTATATAGAATAATGTTATACCTCTTTCATGTGCAAGACAAAGCCCTTGAAGAGATCCAAATGGTGAATCACAACCCATAGTAAAGGCCTTTGGATAGGGGAATCCCTAGAGAAGGTGGTAAGTTGTGATTATTATGTCCTCAAATATAATGTTCTTGGGAAAAACTTCTATAAGGTTTCCCTAAGAAGGTCAAGTAAATATACTTAAATTAGACATTATTGAAATTCATGAAACTATGGGGGGTGTTAACTTATTATTAGTTTTCACCCGTCGATGATGACTAGTTTCTTAAGCTAAGTTTTCTAGAAGCCGATCTCCAAACTTGTCAAAACCGTCATCTAGAAAACACCCCAAAACAATTTTTGTCCTCCTACCCCTTCCTGTCAGCCTATGATGAGAAAAAACCCATTTGTCAAGTCCTATCTTGTTTCGGAAAAATAAAACTGTCCATAGTTGCCATAGCTGAAGATTATATGTTGTCATCCACCCTTATTCCTTAAGCCATTCATCATCCAACTATTGACAAAATATCTAAAAACCTATCTCTGGTTATCTGTCATTTGAAGATCTAATCATACCAAAGGAAACACTCAGAATATGTCAAGATCGCCCCTAATTTAGATAGTGGTGTGTTAGGGAATCCTTTCCTTGGTGAAAAAATCTTGAGCCAAAACCCTCTGTCCAGTACCAACCCCTGAATTAGCTCCTAATCTGCAAAAACAAATCTTGATCCATCCATAGGTCACGCAACTAAGACATCATTCCATCTCAGTCCAGAAGAAGTTAAACAAAGATCCAAAACATCAGAAGATAAGTATGTTCACTGTCTAAAAGAACATGCTTAGGTTAGGCAAAATCTCCATAAGACCCCAAGGAAGCTCTTAAGAGTTCAAATTTATATGTTTGTTACATCTCTACAGGGGTGTGATTGCAAAAATGATCAATGTGTAAAAGAGCAGAAGAACAAGGTCAAAAGGGTCCTTCATCATGAGTTAGTTCGCCATAAGTAAAAAAATGAAATACAGTAAGTGAAGGGCTACTAATGGGTGTAGTCTGAAATCCAGAGTTGCCTAAAAGATAGAGAGCAGCCTCCAAGTCATGTGAATGCAAAGAGTTGATGTTATGCTGACTAGCAGTATTTTCATAATCTCCTCCAAAAGGAATTTCAACCTACCTCTACAAACACAGTCGAAGGAAGTCAGTCAACTATGACTAGCAAGCAACTACTCCACATATACAAGTCATATGGTTTATGGTCTAAGAGTTCACAGGGATATTTTACAAAGAATACATATCTCAGAACATATCTCATAAAGCAAAATGTCAAATTTCACCTTTTTTCCTATTTGACATGATACCAAGCAGAGACATATGATTTGCAGAAAGGTGATACAGTTTTGAAATAGATGAAATATTATATCCACAATGCTAACCTCCTTCATTAAGAGTAGATGGTTGAAAGCATAGTAAGAGCCTCCTCCAGTAAAAGAGAAGATGATTGGGAACATGATAAAAACCTCCTTCATTTAAAAGCACAAGGTCAAGATGTTTTAAGTGACTTCAGAAATTATGAGCCACATCCTCCAAAGATGAAAAGTAGGTGCCTCAGCAGAGTTTCAAATTGTGTTTAAGTAATTTTTCTATTTGAAAGACAGGGTTGAAAATCAGTGATGAGTCAATGAGAGTTCATAGGTTTAACACCTATTTCATATCACAAGCAAGAGGATGGCATGCTAGTGTTGCAAGGACTCTGATCTTGTCTATATAAAACCTCCTCCAAAAGGATATACAAATGTTCTAGCTAACAGTACAGAACAAAAGCTTGTAAAGAATAAAAATGTCCTGCACAAGGAAAGGAGGATGTTATGGAATTTTCAAATGGCAATAAAAGACCATTGACTCAGTTACTGATATGATGTACAAGATGACAAGTAGGTTACTAACCACCCCATGCATTATGATTCTAGAATTGAGGTTGAATCCCGAGACAAAGTGGGAGGTGATTGTTATTTAGAAATAAACTACGTTCAGCTGAGGAGGACTTAATTATTGGGTTTTATGAGGAGGATGAAATTTTTGAAAATGGGGATTCTGCACTTAGATACAGAGATGCAACAATTATGGACATCTCTTATGATTTCTCACTAACTGACATTTTCCCACTAGAAATACGACTTGAATTTTTGGAAATAAGCAAGAAGACAAAAATAGTTGCAGCCTGCTGGAGTAGGGTTAATCAAACATTGGCAGCTTTGCTGGTGTTGACAAATTTCTTAAGAAATTTTGAATCCACAATTGGGCATGAAATGAATAACAGCATGGATGACCTCCTTAAAAACACACAGTCATCAAAACAGTCTTTTAAGGACCTTTTCACTTCTTAAACTCAATAAATTGGCATTATGGTTTCAAAAGGCTGCAGGGATAGTGTTTTTACAAGCCTCTTTCAAAAGATACAAGGTCACTATTTCAAAATGAATAGATTTGTATGGTGTTCAAGATATCCTTCATAAACACTTAGAAGATAAATCTGATGAAGACCTACTTCAAAGAGGGCATTTGGTTTGGCAAAACTTCATCAATGGCTTTCCTCACAAAAATACAAAAGGCACATTGTAAAAATAGGTGAAACTTTCACTATTTGTAGACCTCCTTCACAAACAAAAAAAGGGACAGCTCTCCAAGGTTTTCACCATGTAAATCAGTTCATTTAAATGGTAAAAAAGGGTGATCAAATAGGTTTTATTTTCATGTCAAAGGACCTCCATCAAAAAATAAGGAGAAAGGCCCCATGATAAGTCTGAAGGGTCATTGACAAATGCTGCAACATTGTGCTTATAACGATCTCCCTTGTACAAAAATCCAAGAAATAGCACTATTGTTTTTATATGGTTGTAAGGGCTGAAATAGGGGTGTTGAGAACTGCTCTAAGTAATAGATTGGCAAAGGTGCAAATGTTCTTGTTTCAGGCTACCTTTTAAAGGTAGGTGCTTGTATTTTTGCCCCTAATTACTAAAAATCTTATCTTATGTCTCCTTCAAACAACATTTTCATCCACTACAAATTATTTAACAGGAACCTTGAGCTTGCATTTTAGAAAAGTTTGACACATCACATTCATGCAGATTATTTTCAAAACATGACATATTACAAAATATCCAATATAGATAGTCGAAATCACTAACCCAGAGCAGCAAATTGCAAGTGATATTCCAAGGTTCTGTTCAGAGCTGAGTGATCTTATAAAATAATATTTAACAGTAGTTTATGATGGACTGTTGTATACATGGCGTCTTTGTTTTTATGAAAGTCCAAAATATGTTCTCTGGATACTGGCTTATGTTACTGGAGTAGGTTTTGTGATTGGGAAGCTCTCTCCCTCATTTGAAACTTTGATGTCTAAAGAGAAACAATTGGAAGGATAATATCGCCAGTTGCATTCTCTATTAAGAAGCCACTCAGAAAGTGTTGCATTCTATGAAGCCTCCTGCGAACTAAAGATGAGGCCTCATGATTATTAAAATTTGAAAGCTAAGTGTGAAAAGTAATGGCCCGGAGAAGTAGTTGGAGAGAAGCCCCTTCACCATAAACATGAGGCTTAACAGTGATTATTTTGTTTTGAGACTTCAGAAGATCTTGAAGATTCTTCAGAGCATAAATTTCAAGGTTCAAGATAGTCATCAGACACTGTTTCAGAAGTCTTTGACCCAGAGAGTTCATTTGCTAATGACAAGCTCCATGATGAAATACCAAGTTTTAAACGGACCCCTAGCTTGTTACCAGACCTTGAGGAAAGAGAAAAAAGAAGGCCATGTTTTGGAAAAAATAAGATACTTAGATAGCTTTGTGAAGGCGCAGGTTATTTTGTTGGATCAGGATTCTCCAGCATATACTAATAATGACAAGCAGGTATTGCTTTCACTAGCTACACTCTCCTTTTACTTTAACAGACCAACAATCCTAGCATTTCTAAAATTTGTGAATGCTGTAAACATTGAAGACATGGACAAAAATATTGATGAAGAAGGAAATTTCAGTGTTGCAGCTTCTGCTTTACTAGAGTTAAGTGATTCACGGACAATTTCTGCAGGTAGAGGGGACATTATTGATAGTGAACAATGCAAATTCAGTTCATCATCCCCTAATATATCCTCATGGAGTTGGGAACCAGATTACTTTGGCAATCCAAGGTTAGTTATTTGCCTTGATGTTGGATACATTTTTGTAGCAGAGTGTTTGCTTGGAGTTCAGGATGGGATTAAGATAAAGGTAAGTAATTGCCATTCTAAATGCTCACCTTCCAATTTATCGCTACGGGCCAAGGGTGGTTCTATTTGCTGCACTTGTAGAGATGGGGGATGGGCAAGTTCTTAAGATTAAAGAGGGAGCACTAGTGTACAGGAGCCTGATTCAAAACATTGCACCCATATTAGACATTTCCCTTGTAGATTATCACAATGAAAAGCATGATCAGATGTTTGCTTTTCGCGGCATGGGTCGTGAGGGCTCTTTAAGAATCATTTGAAATGGAATAAGTGTGGAGAATCTACTTAGTACACCTCCCATATACCAGGGTGTGACTGGTACTTGGACAATGCGCATGAGGCACCATGATTTTTATCATTCCTTTCTTGTTTTTTCCTTTGTTGAGGAGACCCATGTTTTTTTTGGTGGGTTTGAGCTTTTTTTATATAACAAATCCAGTTGGTTTTGACCCTAATGCTTCCACATCCCAGAGAACACAAAGAAATAGGTATTGAACAAATTGTGAGTCATTTTAAAGCTTGATGGAATGCGCAGAGTACCTGTGTGATCGCGCGACAGGCCTGTAGGTGATTATAGAAGAATTTTCCATAGAGGCACGACACGCTTGTGCCCGACACTCGACCACTCTTGAACGCGGCACATCTGCATTTTTGACCTCATTCAACTGCTCAAGGCATGGTAAGGTTTCATACCATCTGCCCTCTAATCTTTTCATCATTTATCTGGCATTATCAAAGGAGGATTCTCTTGATTAAAAATGGGTTTACAAGAGAAGTTGTATTCATCTTTGTAAAATGGGAAGAATTATGTTTAGCATCAAATGCATCATGGCATACCATATTGCCTCCCTGCAGCCTTTTGATTGGAATTCCTCTAAACCAAATCATAATGGTAAGTTAATGAAGAACAGGTTCCCCATGTTTAATAGTGATGAAAAGGCTACTGGAGAAGGTTTGCTTGATGAGCCAAAACCTCATGTGATGGACCTCAAACAAATCTGTGTGTTGGATTATCTTCCAATTTTTTAGAACGTTGTTAGTAATTGTGGCAACTCCTTGAAACCTATAAAATCAGTTAATCGAGTCACTATAATAACAACAGAAAACACAGTGTTTGTGCATGTAAGTGAGATAGAAAAAGGAAATTCCACCTGCATCACTCCTCCATTATCTTCGCTGGACATGAAGGCTTCTCATTATTTAAATAAATCTTCTGCTGATTTTCCTGATGTTTTAGCAGAGCACCTTAAGGCAGGACTACAAGAAATGTTAAGCAGTGTTCCTATTTAATCTTTCAGGAATGGTGTTTTACCTTCAGAAACACCTGGAATAGAACAATGTTGGCACAAAGAGATTTTAACAGAAGACAAATCTACTATCTTTGGAGATTTTATGGCTGATAAATTGGTTTTCACTGAAGTACCGAAGAATACAAAAATGGGCCTTGCTAAGATTTCCACCCTTGGAGATGAAAAGGATGGAGAAAGAATTGGAGAATTCAATAAACATGCCAGTTTTCCTACTAGTGGAAAAGATATTAATTCACTGACAACATCAGAGATTCCACCATGTAATGAGCTCTTTCAAGCCTTCGGGTCATCCTTCAATAAGCTGAAATTTGAGGACATTTATAGTGAAATGTTATTGCCAATAAGGGATGCAATTGAGGTAGTTATGAGGACTCAATCCTTGGAACCTTATTCTGGTTCAGCATGCCTTTCTGAGAAGGAAGCAGATCAGAGTATAAATGCATCTCCAGAAAAGGTGCTTGAAGGAGAATATTTTACTAAAGCTAAGTCTCAAAATCTTTTAGACGCTATAGTGGCTTATGTGCATGAACCTGTTTACCAAGGGATAGATGATAATAGCTCTAGTAAACGTACCTTTTCAAGTAGCCAGCCACCTTTGCATGGTCTCTCAACTGGGTTTGATTCATGCTCAGCTAAACAAACCAACAGATATAAGCAGAATCAATCTGAATTTATAAGTACTTACAAACCAACACTTTGGGAGCACGTAACAGAAATGTTTATTTAACAAGATAAAGATAGTTTTAAGAAAATTCACATATGGCCTTCAAATATGCACTCCCCCATTGATCAGTGAAGATCGAATGAAAATCATGAGGACCCGAGGATTATACAAGAACAAAAGTCGAAGAGACAAATAACAAAATAGTGTTTGGAGGGGAAAAGTCTTTATGCCAAAAACAAAAGTAGACTTCTTAAAAAATCCACAAACAGAGTCTTGTTAAAAGCTGCTCAAACATAGTGTCAAGAAGTAAGTTTTCTTCACTGGATTAAAAACATGTTTGAAAACTAAGGAAAACTTAGTCTTGCAAAGAGGAAAAGGTGTTTTTTGTTGAAGACCATTTTTTCAGTGACCATCTGAATCAGTTTACCTTGGTAAGCCAGTAAAGAGTATCAGAAGCACAATGCCTCCAAGGAAAAGCGAAGTGATGGGCAACAAGGTAGTAATGAAAAGGAACATAATGGCAGCCTACACAGCAGCAAGCATGAGGGTGATGAAGTGCAAAATAGTGAAGGGAAAAAATATGACAGTCATGAAGAAAGCAGTGACAAGGATAAACAAGACAGCCCTCAAGCAAGCCATGATGAGGGCAAGAAAACACAAAAATTAGAGCATGAAGAAGATTCTCCAAAGCATGTGCTAGTTGCCTCTCCTAGGCAAGGGGCCATGACTTCTTCACCAAAGACTAAAAATGCCAAAACAACAAGGAAGACAACCAAAAAACAAAACAAACTCAAGACTGCCCAAGGAGGGCGCCCGGTGAGAAAAAATGGAAAAGACACATCTAGACTTGCAATTTTGGCCCGAGCTTCTAGGCATGCTTCTAAACACCCTTAAGGGGTTTTCTCACCGAAATTGAACAGATTTTGACATGTTCTTTTTTTTTGACATTTTTGGTCCTAATTGCCTAAAAACATGGGCGCCACCATTTTTGTTTGGAGCATCCTTAGATAATGAGAGTGGTACCATTGGATGCATTAAATTCAGGGGCATCTAATAAAAAAATTTCAGATCAATTGAAGATGATTTGGTCCCCCAAAGTGGCGAAAAACGGTCACTTTTTCAACACTCTGCCTCGCATATCAGCAAAGGCTATTTTATGGGTTTTTCCACACAGGTCAGATTTTCACAAGATTATAGTGATCATTTGGAGGGAAATCAAGTATTTTTAGAAACTAGACATCCAGGGCTTTCCAACGAGCGATCACATGCCTCATTTTGACATCGGGAAGTCCTCCAAAAGTTGCCCGCAAGACAGAAAAGTTTCTACTACTATATTTCTGAAGTATTTTTGTAAAAAATGCAGTTTTTTGAAGTGGCTTTTCCAAATGTGCGTTTAGCCTTTTTTGGCCATTGTTAGTTGGGAAAAGTCAATTTAATTTCCTTTTTTAGCATTTTTAGGATATTTTTATAGATATTTTGTGCCTTGGGCTTTGCAAAGCCTCAAGGACAAAATTAGATATTTTTGATGGGCCAATGAGCTTGCTAGTTGCACTAGGAGGTTCTCCTTCATCTTGGCCTATATATTCCAAGAGATTTCATTGTAAACAAGGCTGAACTTGATGATATAGAGAAATATATGGTTATACAAGCTTGGAAGAAATACTTGTCTCATGCATTGGATAGTTTCTTGAATGTTTTGGATGATGAAAGAGGACTGTTATTGGATTCCTTGACTTGGTAAAATGGTATAGTGTCCCTCTCTGTTATGTTTCCTTAGTTTTCATACAAATTTCATGTGCTTTGCTTGCTGTAAGATAGTAGAGAATAGATTTTAGACATGCCCATGGAGGCACCTCAGATTTCCTGATTCATTACAGCTTCTATGTTTTCTTCCTTCTTAGTCATATCAAAGAATTCTTAACTGCTCTTTGATCACTGAAGAACTTGTTTGCTTGTTTCATTTATGGTTGTTATGCATGCTAAGTATGATTCAAGGTATGCCCTGCTTACTCATGGATAGTCAAAGCTCCACCTCTGAAACCTTTCTTTGAATGTTTTATTGTCCTAGTTGAACCAAAGAGGTCTTGTATCGATCTTGCCCTTTGCCTAAAACTCTGTTATCTTATTTCAAAGTGCTCGATAGCCCAAAATACTATGTCTAGGAGTTCCCTCTTAGTATTTTGAGTTATTTTTTTGTCTTAATTGTTTTTCCCCAAAGTCTGATAGTGATTTTCCTAAAGTTAGAGAGTCATATATCTCTATGTATCGCTTGAATGTTTATTTCTATGCATCTATCAGTTTGAAGTTACATTTATCATGATTAATGGTTAGCCCTACCATATAAATGTCTACTATTAAACTATTTATGTTTGAAAGCCTTTGTCCTTCACAAACTTAGTGTCCATCCCACTTCATTTTACCTAAAGATCCATTTTACCTTGATCAAATCGGCCCTTCAATATACCTTGTATCACCATCTGAGTTTTCTCGACCTTTTCGACCCCATAGCCCAGTTGATCTAACAATATTTTTATCTATTTAGTCTTTGATCAGTTCCTCCCTCAAAAACCTAAAAACAAAACTAAAAACCTACTTCATAACTAGCCTAAAATCAAAAACACAAGAAGCAAACAATCATACATTCCTTACACAAATAGAGAGAGCCCTCTCGGTCTGTGAAGCAGCGGTCCCTGGGCTCCAAAGTTGGTTTGATGTTACCCCGTCACTTGGCTTGCCAACTGCCCAAATCACGAGACCCTACCAGCGGGTTAGGAAAGAAACTTATAGAGGATATAGCTTCCATCATGAGAGTGCACCATATTGGAGGAGGTTTGTTAAGCCCATGGAGGATCATACTTAGAAGGTGCTTCATCTCTAGGGTTGGATAAACCCTAGTATAAAACTTGTACATCCTTGTATTCTAAAGTGATTATCTAGGGTTACCTTGTTGATTACTTATATAAACTTACACTCTTATTTTATGCTATTCTCTCTCATCTATTGTATATAAAAAGAGGGGCTACAATTATCGTATTCATTATCATCTTTTATATTGTATTTCTATGTATCATCTTGAGGTAATCTTGTAGGGAGTAAGATGCTAGGATTCATGAGGAAACCTTAGGAGTTAAATGTTAGGTTTCAAGAGAAAACCCTAAAATAAGGCGAGAGCGAGACCCATATCATATGTTTATGGGGATATTTCTCTTATGTAACATTAAGGTCTATGTGTTGAAAAACCAATTTATGGATAGATTAAATCTTGATTCCCCTTTCTTGATAATTACTTTTGAATATTAGTTTTTGTTTAAATTTATGCTCTATTCATAAAGCAATCTACAAAAATTCAAAGCATAAAGATCACAAAGAGACAAAGAACAATAAAAATTAAGCTCCAAGCCAGAACAAAATCCCTTAAGAGGGAAAACCCAAAAAATTCTCTTCTTATAGAATCAAATCAAAGTGATATATCCAAGACCCAAGACCAAGACCAAGACCAAGTTTTTCACAAAGTTCCCAAGTCAACCCTCCTCCAAGTCTCCTCCAACAAAGTCAACATTGGTCACAAGGGAAGTGGCCACGTATGACGTTGTAGCAGCTACCCAGAGAAAAAGGGTGTCACGCGTTCCCTCGCCTGGAGAGGCACATGGCAGGAAGTATCGCCCCCATTGTTCTCGTTCCAATCCATTATTAATAGCTTCCCTCGACTAAGTGGGGAATCAACAGGTTCAAAACATGAATTTCTTGCTCGGGTTGTTGGCTCTAGACATTATTGGCATTTTGGCATTACTAATAGAAAGTCAAAAATAAGTTTCTTAAACATACAACTTTCAATTGGCATCTTGATATCAATTTAATTTTCATTTAAAATAACATCAACTTTATAAAAGAATCACTTGAAGTTGGAAAGTATAGTATGATTTTGAAAATATTTGTAAGACAACTTTCAATTGGCATCTCGATATCAATTTAATTTTAATTTAAAATAATATCAACTTTATAAAAGATTAACTTGAATTTTGAAAGCTTAGTATGATTTTGAAAATATTGGTAAGACTTTGAATTATGATAAAGGGGAAAATTATTCTCTACATTTTTGTGAGTTCTCCGAGTTATCTAAATGGCTTTCGAGTTTTATAAAATTTGGGAAAGTGTTGGATAAAATTTGGAAAGTATCAGATATGGAGAAGAAAGTTCTTACGCTATATTTCTATATTATACATATCTCGTAGGGAAAAAGGTGTATAAAGTGAAAGAGAATTGGAGTTATATTATAATTCAGGTAGGGTTTGTGGAAGAAATTTAGAGCAAGTGGACTTGTTGAGGTTTGATATTTATTGAAGAGAATGTAACAATAAAGGTTTGGGAATTCATAAGATTAAGCCAATGAAGAAGAAAAAAAATGGCTAATTGATGAATGAGTGAAATTGGTGTTTGATGAAGATATCTTAATGGAATAAGTGTTAGATATGGAGAAGAAATAACTTACAAGGTAGTTTTTTTTGTTAGACACACTTCATAGAGGAATTTCGAGGGCTTTTAGGCTAATGCTTTCCTATTATTACGAGTACCATGATTTGGTCGAAGGATGGTTGCCACTATTATTTAATGTTGCTTATTTTTAAATTGAAGGAAGATGCAATAAATGATTTTGGGTGGGAGGAGGAAATTTTCAATTATTTATCATAGTCCATCATCCAAAAGCTAATTATTTCGATGGGAGTATCCTCTCTAGATATAATGACAATGAGGCAATTAAAATAAATGGAGACTACATATTAAGTAATTCTTTAATTTCTCCTCGTTGTGATCATTGATAGGTAACAAGTAAAATGGAATTATCTAAGGACTATTGGCCTACCCAAGGAGTGTTAAAAAAATTCCTTCAAAATACCTATAGAAAGGGTATTAAATAGGTAAATCACAAGGGGATCTACACAAATTTATTCTCGAGAGGAATTAAAGGAAAAAAATAATATTTCAATTAGCCTTATATTAAATACTGATAAGAAGATATCTTAGACCCAAATAATCAGCCCTAATTTAACATTTTTAAAAGAAATTTCAAGTGGCCTTGATAGCCCACATTATCACCTTAGACCTATAAAAAGCGATAAATACATAGAGGAAGCAAGAATTGATGGGGGTTTAGGCAAGGATGTACGATGGGAAGGAGTCTTTAATATTATATAGAATAATGTTATACCTCTTTGTTACACAACATTTTGTCACCGTTCTTGCAATCCCCATCCCGCACACTGGAGGACCATTTCTATGACTTATATGTAGTGTCATGCCTTGCAAAAAGTGTCATTTCATCCCTTGCCATGAGGAGAACATTTCCTCTATTGACTATTTCTAGAACAGACCATCAAAAACATATGATTTTGGGTTGGCACTAGTGGGCAGTTATGGCCTCGCGCCAATAAGAGAAATTATCAATGGGCCCTGCACCCATTGGCGCTCTGTCTCAGTGGACTGCCTGCGTAGAGCTATTTTTGGAAAGTTTTTTAAATATAGAAGTGAATTTTCCATTGCCAACCACTTCGTGAGCGAAGTCAGCATGGGTTGTTCGACTGAATAACATCAAACATCTTCCTTTGGCTTCTTGTTCACTACTTTTGGGCAACCTCCCAAAGGATAAGGCCTCCCTTCCACCATTTGATGGATCCTAACCTCCTCCTCCTCTCCTATAAATACATATCTCACACATAGATGCAGCTAGTTGAACATTTTGTACAATAGCTGAAATGGTTGAATAGCTGAAAATTTTGGAGAATAGTTGAAACAGTTTGATATAGCTGGTGTGAGATAGAGCAGAGAGAGATCCTTGTCGAGAGAGAGTCTACGCTTATTGCCTCACCAAGTCTAATTCCCCGACGAATGCTCGAGACGCGTTTTGACTGGACTCGCTAAAAGAGGTTGCAACATCAAGGCTCATTTGGTTGTAATATCTTTCTTTCTCTTAATTAATACATGACCAATGTTTTGGTTCCCGTTTTGTGTTGATGTGATTAATCTTGCGCAATACGTTTAATTCTCCTTGACCAATTAGATAGTTATGAATGCAAATATTGTTTCACATGTTGCTATCGTTTTCTAATCCTTTTGCAGACACTTGAGTACCACTTTTGAAGGACCGCGACGTGTCAAGATGAAGATCAGGAGACTACTGCCAGAACTACAACGACTGTGTTGGATCCAAGGTAGGACATCTATCCCGGCTCAATTTCATTCATTAACTAGGAATCAACACATTAGCATGTCCTCTTGTTTCTAGACCCACCCTAGGGCTAGAGGGATCACCTCTGTTTGCAGAGTGGATTTACCTACACAACACTCTTTCACGTGCAAGACAAAGCCCTTAAAGAGATCCAAATGGGGAATCACAACCAATAGTAAATGCCTTTGGTGTAGGCTAATCCCTAGGGAAGGTGTTAAATTTTGATTATTATGTTCTCAAATATAATGCTCTTAGAAAAAACCTCTATAATTTTTCCCTAAGAAGGTTGGTAGATATAATTAAATTAGACATTGTTGAAATTCATGAAACTATCGGGGGGAGGAAAGAAACTTATAGAGGATATAGCTTCCATCATGAGAGTGCACCATATTGGAGGAGGTTTGTTAAGCCCATGGAGGATTATACTTTGAGGGTGCTTCATCTCCAGGGTTGGATAAACCGTAGAATAAAACTTGTACATCCTTGTATTCTAAAGTGATTATCTAGGGTTACCTTATTGGTTACTTATATAGACTTATATTATTATTTTATGCTAGCCTCTCTCACCTATTGTATATAAAAAGAGGGGATACAATTATTGTATTCATTATCATCTTTTATATTGTATTTTTGTGTATCATCTTGAGGTAATATTGTACGGAGTAAGATACTAGGATTCATGAGGAAACCTTAGGATTTAAATGTTAGGTTTCATGAGAAAACCCTAAAACAAGGCAAGGAGAGAGAGACCCATTAGGGTATATTTGTTGTATGTGTTGAAAAACCTAGTTATGAATAGATTAAAGCTTGATTCCCCTTACTTGATAATTGCTTTTGAATATTAGTTTTTGTTTAAATTTTTGTTCTCTTCATCAAGAAATCTACAAAAATTCAAAGCATAAAGATCACAAAGAGACAAAGAACAGTAGAAATTAAGTTCCAAGCCAGAACAAAAGCCCATAAGGGGGATGTGTTGGTGTGTTTAGTACAAGGGTGTACGAAAAACACCAGTGCTTGGTAGGACTGAATTCTAGCCTATAAGCAATGTCACAGGGAAAAAATGGGTTTTTAGATGATTAAGGAAGCACCATAACATGTAGAAAAACTAGTTATACAACATAGCATACTACAAAAAAGAGGAGGAAAAAGAAACAACAAATACACATATAACACAAGCTCAATATCGAGTAAAAAACCTAATAATACCAAAAGAGAATGAATCCCCTTTTATTAGCCGCTGGTGGTAAAAAATAGGTAGAATGCTAAAACACTCACAGTGAGTCCTTAGAGCTATGGAGCTCTAATACTCAAAGCAAGGAGAGCTCTCCCATTAAGCTTTCTGCAGGCCTCTCCCTTCCTCTTGAATGAGTGATCGGATAACGGACAACTGATGCACTTCTCCTTTGGGATTGAGATGTTGGATGGCCAACAAATTAATCCCTTCACTATCTTGCTGCTTGGACAACACACTGTTGGTTTGCTCATGGGAAATTTGGTGAGCATAACAATGTGTTCTAAATTGTTCTTCTCATGGTGGTATTTTATAGGAAAAATTCAAATATTCTTCCCTCCATTGGTACAATTGTGGATAGTGACCCAAGAGTGGTGAAGACTAACACTAATTACAATTTTCAACACTCCCTCTTAACTAAGGAGGTATTCATAATGACAAAATAGGATTCTCTCAAATTTAAATATTCATATAAGAAAGGATTTAGATTGATAAGCATCAATGATGATTTTCATGATCATAACCAACAATGTCAAAATGGCAAGGCCTTGACTTATAAGCTCTATCTCTCTAATATATCAGAGCACAATGTTGGGAGGAATAAATTTAGACACCACCACCTCTCAGGCACATACCACATGCAGATGTTGGCGAGGTATGTCCTCATTGGATTATTTTGTACTCCACAAGGAAATATCGGTCCTTTGGATTATTCTTATCTTAGATTAATGTACTTGACTTATGGCGGTTAGTCCTCATCAAAACACCATTTCTCAAAGAATATCAGTCCTAGATACTTATTCAATCCACTATTCTCCAAGCTAGTGCTTTTATTAGGCTTACAGTTGTTAGCCTTGGCCTAGTACATGACGCATGGAGAATACAGTGTCCACCCTCACTCCCTCTCAACCAGGGAAGAGATATCCACAAGCCCAAGATGGTCTCGCAAATACTCAAGCTTCTTGTTAGGAAGAGACTTTGTCAATATATCTGCTACATGTTTGTCATTGGAGATGTATTGTAGCTTCACGACCCCATCCTCCACCAAGTTTCGAATGTAGTGATATTTGATATAAATGTTCTTCATGCTTGCATGGAAAACTAGGTTATTTTTCAACCTTATGAAACTTTGGTTGTCGCAACAAATGATAGTAGAATCCAAAGGTACTTCAAACAGATCTGCAAGCAACTTTTCGAGCCAACTTGCTTCTTGACCAACTTCACTAGTTTCTATATACTTAGCTTCAACAATACTTAATGCAACTGAATATTTTTTTTTCTCATCCATGAAACCATAGTGGGTCTCAGACTAATACATCCACATGTAGTGCTTTTTCCACATGCGTCATTGTGTGCCCAATCCAAATCAGTGTATCCTAATAAATATATGTCATTTCCTCGAAGAATCTCAAATAATGATGTATGGTCCACGAAGATGAGTCTTAATATGTGTTTAGATGTTATTTAATGGTCATGCCAAGGCTCCATCTGAAAATAATTAAGTGTTAACTGAAAAATATATCTATGAACATGGAATGCCTCTACCTTCTATATCTTCATCGTCAATACTTATCAAATCGCCAAAACCATTTTGTAAGAGGAGCAGTGGGAATTTTATGAAGTCTAGGTGGTTTTCTATTATGAATATGAAGGAGAGAGAAACAACGGTGTATAGGCACGCAAGAGAAAAGAAATAGAAGGGAGGAGGAACCCATGATATGCCATGTACAAAAATCTCAAGCCCCTGGGGAGAGTGAGTGTGAGTTCTCAACATAAACCCCAATAATGCAAGTTGGAATAAAATATAAAGAGCCTCAAGCACATACATGTTTAGTGCACTCTTCAATTTGATCTGGATGATATGATTAATTGAAGGGCTAGAACATTGAAATCTTCACCTCTTCAAAAATCAATTACACAAATTGAATACCACTCAAACAACATATGAAGAAATTGATATGGTAGCAAGTTATTTTTGTGTGCAACCTATACACTATGTTTGCTCCTCAAAATTTATATTTTGGTATCAAAGCCAAGATTGGAGAAATCCTTGAGTTGTATCACTCTATAAATAGATTAGTATATAGTATGTGAGATTTGTGTGTGTTGCCCTATATATATATGAGAGAGATTTTGAACTTTCTTAAATTTTGTAAAGCTAGATTTACACTTGTAAATCTGTTGTAATAAAATGATTTTTAGGTTCGGTTTATGCTTGAAAAAAGTTTGGTGTAACTGAATTGAAAGAAACTCAATTTTATTTTATTTTTTTGTAATTGTATAGTTATCTATAATTTAAAGACACATCTAAAAAAAATTATTATTGAACTTACTTGTTTTTTTATTATTATCTATTTTTCTATTTTTAATTAATTGATGTATTGGCCAACACCTTGGCCTTGGCCAACACCTTGGCCTTGGCCAAGTTAGCCTTAGACTCAACTATAAAACAATACAATAGAGAATCCACATGCCTTTTAAAGGCTTTAACTACATGTAATGCTATTGGCTTAATATTACAAACCACCAATGCTAGGTGCCCGGAAACCACCACTATTTGCCTAACAACCTTGATTCTTTCATCGGGTTAAGTTTACTTAACAATCCCCCCTTTAAACTTGAATGGTGAAACTTTTTGGATCTAATTTGGAACACCAAATGCTCCTCTCCCCTATCACCTAGATCTACATAAGAATTTACCATTAGAGGGATACATGCCTAACTAGGTCTTATAGTTCTATGCCCATTTACATGTAGATTACAAATTTCTATCTCCAAAGTGGATGTGATCCCTCTACTCAACTTTGACACATTACAATAGAGAATCCCCAAGCCTTTTAAAAGCTTGAACTACATGTAATAATGTTGTTTTAATACCACTCGACCACTAATATAAAGTATTTAAAGCCATCATTATTTTCATAATAACCGTGACTCTTTCAATGAATCAAATTTACCTAGCAGGTTACAAAAACACTACAACTTATATAACACAAAATAATTGGGGACAATGTTTGGATAGCCTTTGCTATTAGTGTTTCCCTTATGGGGCTCTTATCCCAAATGGTGTGAAGTCTAATTGGGACTCCATACCAGGAAGACCCCTGGCGACTTCCAATAGCGTCAACAAGTACCAATTAGTAACTTTCTTTAGCTCTCGACAAACAAGGGAATATTTCTCATAGGATATATATATATATATATATATATCCAATTTTAAGGTCACTACCAACCCAGACACTAAATTGGTGTATGAGACCCCTTGTTTGTGGGGTAAGGAACTCACTTCCACGCAATGATTTGATTGCTAAAGTCTACGAAGGCATACATACTCTACCCCCTCTAGTTTTGAACATGTGACCTCTTACCAGGAAACATATGCTCTTAACCATTAGACTCACTAGAATTGTATCATTATATTTCTTTAAATATATTTGGTGTGTATGTCTATATGCTTTGTGCACATTTATAACTTATAACAAAAATGAAAATAAAAAACAAAAAGTAGGTGTTGGGCACACTTAAAACTTGTAATGAAAACGAAAATAAAAAGCAAAAATTAGAGATACAAAAGACCATAATGATGGAAATAAGGAGATCACAGCTTTCTTCCGAGGACCATTTGAAGTGTGAGAAAATCTTCATCTCAACTTGTTGAAGTCTATATTCAATTTATGGAAGTTTGTTTACAATCCATTACCAAAGTTTCTATGCCAATTTATTATATCCCAACATCTGCTACAGTAATAATGTAACAAGCAATGGAAAAATAGAGATGATGTTGCAATTCAACCCTAAATACCATATTTATACAAGTGCGGAGGAGGAGAGTGGAATTAAGACTTTAAAACAGCGAGGATTTCAGCAGGGAAAACGCCTAGATGTGATGAAGATAAAGGTAGGGAAGAAAAGCACATGAACGCAGAGAGCGAGCCTGTAAGCCAAAAAATAGTCCAAATAACTCACTGAACATGAAAGTGGAACACCTCCGCCTTCTATATCTTCATCACCAGAAACGTTGTGTAACAGGAGCAGCCGGTGTTTTATAAAGTCGAGGTGTGTCTCTGTTATGAAAGCGAAGGAGAGAGTAGGAATGGTGAATAGGCAAGCAAGAGCAGAGAGATAGACGTGAGGAGGAGCCCATGAGATGCCATGTCCACAACTGTTGGGATGAGAGTGACCATGAGTTCTCAGGAGAAACCCCAGCAATGCAAGTTGGATTACAACATAAAGAGCCACAACCGTAGACGTGTCTAGTGTGCTCTTCAATTTGATGAGAGTGATGTGATTAATTGAGGGACGAAAACATGAAATCTTCATCTGCTCCAAAAATCACTTACGCAAATTGAATACCACTGAAACAAAACATATGAAGGAATTGATATGGTAGCGATTTATTTTAAGGAAAGTGTCTGCGTATGACATTGCAGCAGCTGCCCACAAAAAAAGGGTGTCACGCCTTCCCTCCCCCAGAGAGGCACAAGGCAAGGAAGTATCGCCCCCACTTTCCTCGTTCGAGTCCATTATTAATAGCTGCCCTTGAGTCAGTGGGGAATCAACAAGGCTCAAGACATGTACTTCCTCCTAGGGTTGTTGGCTCTAGACATTATTGGCATTTTGGCGTTACTGCCAAAAATTCAAAGAATAGCTTCTATCAACTTTAAAAAGAGAATCACATTGGAAATCTTAGTATGATTTTGAAAACAGTTGTAAGACTTAACCTTAAAAAGAGAATCACATTGGAAAGCTTATTATGATTTTGAAAACAGTTGTAAGACTTTGAAGATGTGTGGTAAAGGGAAAATTTAGTTATTAGTCTTTGCCTACAGGAGTGGACTATAGTGATCGATAGTGATTGATTTCATATTAATTTCAGTGAACTCGTTTATTTAACCAAATTATAGTGATCAATAGTGATTGATTTCATATTAATTTCAGTGAACTTATTTATTTAACCAAGTTATAGTGATCGATAGTGATTGATTTCATATTAATTTCAGTGAACTCGTTTATTTAACCAAAGTTTTTAAAAATATTCTGTCAACAAAAACTTTTATCCAAAGTTTTGTTTTGCAGGTTTTAGTACCCAATTTCATTTTTATATCCAATTATCACTGTCCCTTTTTAACATATCCTAAGTTGCCAAAGCTTCTTGAGGTGATCCTAGTGGAGAACCCTAAATCTAACATCTATCACTCACTTTCTCCTAAATCTAACAGTTATCACTCGCTTGGAAACTAGTGTCGGGAATAGGCTCCAGCTGGCTCACATTCTCCTTCTCCTACGTTGGTGAAAACTTCACAGAAACTTCAAGTTACAATGAGCCCCTGTGCTTTGATCTCATCCAAAAAACTATGGGGTAAGTAGTTTGAGACTGTTGAAGAGACTATGTCCCGACGAAGAAAGCTTTGCAACTCTTGGAAACCCTAACCTTTTTTACTCCTCCAAACCCATGCGATTGTATTTCTTGTTCAAGTAAGGTTTTTAATGTTACTACCAGGTTGTTAATTTTTTTAGTGGCTTTGAGTTTGCGTTGTGACCCTTCTATCTCTTGGACGACACTTTTGTCTATAGGGGTTTTGAACAGAATGTTTATCTCTTATCTCTACAATGGCCTGTTGAAACCATCGTCCTTCGAGAAATCCTTCAACAATGAGGTGTGTATATATATATATATATATATGGTTATGCTGCAAAAGTTATATGAATGATTTAGAGAGTTACATATCATCACTCAACTCAAAAAATCTTTCATTTTCACTCACCTTTGTTTGTTTAGCCTACTTAATTACCTTCAGCAACATATTAATAACCTGTAGTGGCATGGTGGGATCTTATCCTCAAAACTGTCATTTCCCTATTTCTAACCTTAGGTTCGATCAATATTTTTTATGTTGTTCCAATTTTCTCTATACACCTTATTATGGTTGCTTAATGGGTCATTTTTAGTCCGATGTCTGCTCGCCTTTACCTCTACCACTAATACCCACCCCGAATTCACCGATGGCAAAAGAGCCATGGATGTGAGGCATATCAAAGCCAAAAAGCATGCAATTTCAATGAATAAATACAATGTTGGAGAATTGCAGCAATATCGTTTAACATTTCAGGAAAAAAAATGGACTGAGTTTCCCATTCATTGTTGAAAATGAAAAAAAAATCTCATTAGGTGCAGTGGTTCCCCGACCCCAAATCGATACGCCACAGAACCATTCTTACAATTCTTGTTGCATTTCTGTAGTGAGATATAGAGTTGCCATGAGATACAATAGATAGAGTCGACCATGCGTTGTGCCTGAGAAAATATTCGTTGATACTTTCAACCTCGTTGGCAAACTCACAAAAAAATATGTCCATGGAGAAATATCCAAAACATGGTTGTCTTCCATTTCAACTTATAAATGCAATTGCAAGTGTCACTTGGATATTTTGGACACAATAGCATATTTTGATGTGTTGACCCGTGTAAGAAAATATTTGCATGGAGAAATATCCAATACGTGGCTACCTTCCATTTCAACTTATGATGTTGCAAGTGTTATTTGGATATTTTGGAAACAGTTAAATATTTTGATGTGTTGACCTGTGCATATTTTAATATTCATGTCTTGATATGCTAAAAATTATCTATCATATTTATTTATTTTATTTTTAAAATTAATTTAAGTCGCTTTGATTTTAAAAAAAAAATTTAATCAACTTAAGATCACTATAGTCATTGAGAAAAACTCAATAAAATTCTCACTACTAATATTGGAGTGTCGTTTTGAATGTTCTTTTCAAATATTCCTTCAGACAGAGAATCAAAGCAATCAATTATGTTGATACATATACATACGCAGATTACCTAGGTCTAGGTCCAAATGAAGCATCCTTGTGAGTCAAAGAATTCATGACTACTTAATAAGAATGCCGAGTCAATTTTATGTCAATTTTATCTTGGCCATTGATGCTTTCAAAAGGGAAAGCAAGCACCCATTGACAAGTTATTTCAACATCTCAAGGGATAGCAAGATCTAACAAAAGGTATATTGAGAGGTAGGAGTAACTCTAACATAGTCTAGTAGATCAAATTATTGAAAGGGAGGAGTAACTCTAATATGATCAAAATATTGTCCAATACTTAAACATTAGATTAATTTATTGCTTACCAAAATTTTAAGCAAACGGTATTAATCAACTATGACGTCCATAATGTATATTCATATTATCCTCAAGTATTCACAAATTTATGGAATCCAACCATAGGAATATTTCAATGTCAAACCTCCTTTCACGGGTTCTCTTAAAAAAAAGAGAACCTTGAAAAAGTTAATTATCAACTTCAGGGATTTAAAAATACAGGAAAATTCAATGCAAAGAGAAATAATTATCTGAGAGGTTGACGTAGAATATTGGTAGGGACTAGCGCTACACAATTGCAGTTGCACTTGTTCTATATGTGTTGTGTAACTAGCTCAAGAAATGAAGAAAAGAATATCAATGCCTTAGAAATAGCCAGTTCGAGAGGGAAACCTCTAATACATTACATAAATGAACAATTCTTGGATGATACAAATGATAAAACCTCCTTTCTATATATAGGAGTCCATGGGGCCACAATGTAATCCTAGTGGGGCCACAATGTAATCCTAGCCGACCTAACAATAATAATTTAAGGGCACAATAATAACAATATTGGGGTTACAGGGGTACAACAATAACAATAAGGGGGGCTACACTAACATAATAATGGACTACACTATTAATATAGGGACTTAACATGCCCCTCTCCTTCAAACAAGTGTTGTCCTCAACGCTTGATTATTTCTTGATGCTTCTGTATAAAATTCTCATCCTCCCATGTGGAATCTTCTACAGGAAAGTTCTTCCACTTGGTGAGATACTCTGAAATTGATCGTACTTGTCTAGTTCTTGTTTCTTTGACTCCTTGAGAACTTCTTTTGAAGTGATGTTGATCTTCCTGTTGTTTCATTAGATTCTGCACCAAAGTTAGGTTATCCTTTGAGAGTTGGAGAACTTGTTGTTGATGCTCGATGTGATATTCCACTAATTTATCATTCATATTAGCTATTATTTGATCCTTCAAACCATCCAATGTAGCCTTCATTTCTACTTTTAAACCATCTATGTCATCTTCGGTTGCTCTTCGTAAGATCGAAATTTTTTGCAGCATTTCATACCGTAATTTTGATATCTCATACTACAATTCTTCCTCTTCATCCATCATAGTATAGATTTTTGAGGGCTTAATGGGTATGTAATTATTTTTTGAGGCATTATAGAACCCAATATGGATAAAAATTCTAAAATATGTGCTTGGAATCACTTCAAAAAAAAATTCAAACAAACGTTATCTGAAAATTTTAAAACCAAATACACCACATTTTCTTGCTTTTGAGAAGCTCGATATTGAAACTGAATTATCTCTACGATTTCGGATCTTCAATATCTTAAATTCGGCCCTGCCATAGCCCTCTAAATACTCTTTCGAATGCCACAGGTCTAACCTAATTTGGACTCTTCAAGGCAAGGTTATGTCCAATCTCCCACATGTTGAATATTTGGTTAAACGTGAGAGGGGGCGGCGGGGGAGGGGGG